>CP139505.1:82966410-83068022 GCA_021014915.2 Artemisia tridentata subsp. tridentata
TGTTGTACCTTTGGCTACAAAACTTCCAGATATTGTTGGTTGGAGAATATATAAAGAGGGCATAAGGAAAATAGTATATGAAATCAAAAGAGCAGATTGAAAGTTATATATATTCTTCAGGTTTAATCAGATGTTAAGAAGCTTTAACAGAGAGGATTTGGAGACTCTTTGAAAGCTTGTTAAGGAAAAGTATGGACCAACAAGACCATTGAAGCAACCAGTGTCTGATCAAGATTATGTTTTGTGGTGTGATTTGAAGAATATCTTTGAACCTCATGTAGAAGATGAAGTATGGAGAAGACCTTTCTATAACCATAAGGTGATAAGCTAGAGGTTGATAGATACATGTGGACTTCATGAGTTGACACTAGATGCTATGCATATCTACATGTTGGTTGAAAAGAAGTATCCACTCACAAAAAATACATTAGGTAAGATGCTTGAAAGTAGGATTCAAATGCAATATGGAATGAATGAAAGTATGGCAGATGAGCTTATTTTATTTATTATAAGACTGAAGAATGAACAATGAAGTGTTTGGAAGCATCCTCCTGGTGATGGTTGAAGCTTTGAAGGAAACTTGATGATTTTAAGGGAAAATATCAAGTTTAGGGGAGGATTGTTGGGTTTTAAAGGCTTCTTGAGTTACTGCTGCTTTCATGATGTTAAGACTGCTTAGGGATTACAAGAAAAATATTACAAGTCATTACTGCTGCTAGTTATGATGGTTAATGCTGCTTATGGAAGTTAAGACTGCTAGAGTAAATTAAGACTGCTGACAGACTTCAAGGAAAAATACTCTAAGTAGTTAATGCTGCTAGAAGGAAACTTAGTACTGCTAGTACTAAGTTAATGCTGCTAGAACAAAGAGTTAGTGTTGCTGATGCATTATTAGTGTTGCTAGAGTATTAGAGTCGGTTATTATGTATAGTATGTCTAGATAAGTATAGAAAAGATTCTATAAGAGATTTATCTTGTATAGCAAGTAATTGTAAGCCGACTAGGACTCCTTAGTCTATAAAAGGAGGTCCTAGGGCATAGAGATAGATACGAGATACACATTGATTACACATACGATTCTTTTATATACTTAGTCTATAATATTGAAGTGTTTTGTTTGATATTCATTGTTTACTATTAGTTCAATATAAAGTTCTTCTTAAGATCAAATACAAGATTCCGCATTGTGTTTGATATACTTCAAGACAGTTTCTATACTTAGTTGTTTTAGATTTATCTAAGATAACTAAACCTTTACAAGCTAAGGGATTCGATCAAGTATATTGCTGGGATCAACAGAAAAAGGCCAAGCTTGGATGATCAATTGGTTGATGG
This sequence comes from Artemisia tridentata subsp. tridentata, assembly GCA_021014915.2. Classification (NCBI taxonomy): domain Eukaryota; kingdom Viridiplantae; phylum Streptophyta; class Magnoliopsida; order Asterales; family Asteraceae; genus Artemisia; species Artemisia tridentata. The sequence continues at coordinate 82,967,746 of CP139505.1, forward strand.
GTTAGTGATCACATAATCAAGAAAATATGTCCTTGAGCAAGGTGTGAAGAAGAGGATGATGATGATGATGATGATGATGATGATGATAGTGATATTAGAATGGTAGTTAGCTTGGATTGAAGGTAAGTAACTCTCACTAAACATGTGTTATATGTGTATTTATCATATATGTATTATAATTGTATAAGGGCATAAGACTTGGTTTTAGAATTGTTGTAAGTTAGGGATTGGTGGCTAGTGATTTTGACTAAGAGTATGTTAGCTTGTTGGCTTGGGATTAATTAAGGTATGTAGTTGATTATGGTAGTTGTGAATCGATATTGGTTTATGTTATGAAGTTATGTATGATATGGATTGAATGTTGTAGATTGGAACCCTTAAAGTGGTTATGATGCTATTGTGAAAGTATGTATATGATATGTGTTTTACGTTGGGTTACTTACTAAGCGAAAGCTTATGTGTTAGTATGTCAACGTTTTGTAGGCTAATTGCGATGGAGATAGCTTGGATTGGATTATAGCTTCAGGATTGGAAAGCAGCTTGGAAGATAGTAAGTGTTAGGAGCTTAGGTAGATACCGAGCTCAAGGTCCATGTTATACACCCGTTGGTCTTTTATTGGTTTGTAACGTATAGTCGAGTGTAAGTCATGTCCTTGTCGGTTATGGTAAAGCACGTCCATTTGTTTGTTGTATAAACGGTTTTAAGTATTTTATGGTCAAGCTAAAGGGGTGTTTGGCATAACGTGTAATCATACCCATTTTGGGTTGTAACGGGTCAAGTTGTTATGGGATGCGTTTAGTATGTTAGTTATAGTTTATATGTAAAGTGAATGATATTGGTAGTGATTATTGTGTTGAAATGGTGTCAAATGGTTTGGGTGTATGGGTGTCAAAATGTGCAGATTTTGGCTTAATACAGCCTGTGTAATAGTTACGGCGTAACTAATCTTGTATCAGATTTTGGCTATCTTCGAAAAATCATATCTTTTAAACCGTAAGTCGTCACGGGTCGCGCCACCCGGCGTTTCGAAGGTAATTGAGTCTAGTTTCATTTAAAAATAGTCTCATGGTCTGAAAGTTTAAAGATTTTTTTCAATGTTCTAAAGAGTAACAGAAGGTCAGTTTTGGTTCACGCTTTTTGTGCATAAAAGTTTTAAATTTTGGTCAAATTGGTCACGGGGTGTAACAACTTGGTATCAGAGCTTCGGTTTAAGTGAATTAGGTTTCCAATTTAGTTTGCCTAGACTTAAACTGTAACACCCCAACCCGATAAGGGTAGAAGTATTACGTTATGGTGACATATCAAAGCAAACACAAGCATATGACTAATTAATACAAAATAACTTCAAGGGTTACAAGGGAAAAATCTGAAGATACAAGGTTACAATGAGAATTACAATAAGTACTAAGTCTAGAATAATCTCTTCTAGTCATCTCTAATCCGGAATATCTATCAAGGTCTTCTAAGTCCAAGGTACTCTCCACTCATACCCAGCTTCCAAACTAAAACCTGCCGCAGGAAAAGAAATGCGGCTGAGCTTAAAAAGCCCAGTGAACAGATATAGAGGTAACAAGCAGTAATAATGGAATAGTGAAGTAAGGGAAACAATGCAAGGTATAATAAGAGTTAAGGAATAATTAAATAGATAAGAGTAAAGGGAACAGTAATCCACCACGAGCCCAGAACAGATCATATCATAATAATGTAACCATATAAGCATATAGAGGGGAGACCTCTTGTATAACCAGATAATATGAGGGGTGGCCTCAGTAACCAAATGGAGTGATCAACTCCCAGATATGTGAAAGACGTGTATCGCACACACCATCAGTCACCAGATATATAACAGATAAACGGAAACAGAAACAGAAACAAAAACAGATCAAATCTAGGATGCATCCATACGCCCCAGTAGGCCAGATTCTTCCTCTACGTAACAAGTCAAGTCAGGTCAGGGACGGGATAGGTCATCACTCTCCTACCCTAGAGTCAAGTCATCGGTGCATCAATGACAAGGACATGAAACCCTCATGCCTAGTGAAACAAGTAGTGGCTCGTAGTATCAAACTGTGGGTCAAGGGTCAAGTATCAAGTATTAGATGTTCAAGTTCAAGTTTCATATCAAGTGGTTCAGATCAAGTTTCCGTTTCAAGTATATCAGATCAAAGTTTATATCCATGTTCGAGTCAAGTTTCCATTTCAAGTATATCAGATCAAGGTTTATAACAGAGGTTCAATTCAAGGTTCAGAACAAGAGATCATAGCAAGGGTTCATAATAAGGTTCAAATCAAGTGGATCATATCAAAGGTTCATAATCAAATGATTCGTAGGTTCATAGTAAAGATTTAATTCAAAGGTTTCATATCAAACGCGTATTTAGAAAATCTTTCAATAAGTGGCTTTCATAAAATGATGTTTAGTAAAGTTTTTCATAAAGATAGTCTTAAAAGTAGTTTTCACAAAACTTTTAGTAAAATTTCATTTAAAAGTGGTATCGCATCGTGCTCAACAACATCGTTTTAAAATAGCTTTTCTCAAAACATTTTCATATATAATTTAGAAAGGTTTTCGCATCCAGTTATAATATCAAATGAACCTTCAAGGTATCCAAGGGTTTGAATATTCATGTCACAGGGTGATGAACGAATTATATCAAGTATCAAGGGAACATAGCAAGGTTCAATTTATCAAGGAAAGCATAGCAAGGTTCACAAATCAAGGGGAGCATAGCAAGGTTCACAAATCAAGGGGAGCATAGCAAGGTTCAAGGGAGTAAGATAGACAAGAGAGAGAGAGAGTTCATGAGAAACCTGTGAGAAGGTCAGAATATCTGTACCTTATTCGAAACGCAAACAAACACAAGATAGCAAACACTGAAAAGAATCAGATCACTCCTTCTTCACACCTAAAGGAGTAGAAGACAGAATTACAAGTGGTTCCTATAACTCAGATTACTAATTTTAGTTTATCTTTCCATTTTAGGTAACTTTCCATTTTTAATAACTTTCCAAAAATAGCAACTTTCTATATTTAGCAAGTTTCCCGAATTAGTAAGTTTCTAGAATTAGTAGGATTCCATATTAAGAATATTCAAGGTTAAGTATTCAAATGTGACAATGATAATGGTTTAAGGTTCATAATGTCGATTATATAAGTTTAGGGTTTATTATGCAATTATAACAAGTTTAGGGTTAATTATGCAATTGTTGTAAAATGAGGGTATAAAATATAAATATTATAAGGTTTCATGGTTTCACAAGTTAAGCCCCTTAGTTTGGAAAAATGACAATTTAAACCCTTTAGTTTAGAAAATAAACACCTAATACCTTTTTAATCCTTTTTTCACTTTTAACAGATTTTATATACGAACTGGTCCTGTTTAGTCGAATTTATTAACCATATAAAAACTCAGAAATAAAATTCCCAAAAATTCACACACGTACCTATATGTCTTAAGAACTTAAATTAATTTTTCCAGATTTTATTAGCTAGCATAACTATAGTCTAAAAATCACTTAAGCCGACTCGTTCAGATTTCTGATCAGTTTTAACATACGAAAAGTTTGTAATTAGTAACCCCTTTAGAAAAATTCAGAAAAATCTACAAAAATTCAAGTAATTAATAGACGTATGAAATATTACCCAGTTCAAAGGGCTTCTTCTAATTCGACACGGTTTGCAAACTAAAAATCAAAAACACGGATGGATTTTCCAGACATACGAATTCCGACTGACACTTAATTTTCCAAAAATCAAAAAGTTGCCTTCCCGACCTCTAAAAATTACAAGGTTAATTTCTAAAGAAAGCTATTTTCTTGAATTTAGTTTTAGACTCCAGAAACACCCAAATACCCTTCGTTATCATCAAAATACACGCGATCAAATTCGGATTAATTTCCAGATCAGAAAACTGCTTCATTATTTTATGTGATCCTTCATTCAAAAACTCACCCATTAACACCTATCCTTCATATATAACTCAAAACACATAAAGGTTGATTCTTACAAGGTTTTAACATGTTCAGAACAATTAAATTCATCATATTCATACAATTTTCATATGGAGCGATTATACATATTAGGGTTTCTACATCATTATTTCATGTGAAAGATTCATGATTTCATGTGATTCTTATATGATCATATGTGGTTTTATTTTAGCAAAAACAACAAAGATTGAATGAGAAAGGGATGATACAAATACCCTTGAAGCGTGATCAAAACACAAGAACACCACACGAATCACCAACTTCTCCTTCCTTCTCCTTTCTTTTGGTGGTCGATCAACACAAAAAGGAAAAGGGTCGATTAGGGTTTCGTAAATCGAATGGATTAGATGTTTGTGTATACAATTACCTTGTGATGTGAATGAACAAGAACAAGATTAAGATCTCTTCTTCCTTGGAGCTTGCAATGGATCGACTAGGGAAACAAGAGGGAGAGAACCGATGTTTTTTTTTTTGAGATAGTTTAGGGATTATTGATGGATCGGTATTTACAAAAAAAAAAAGAATGCCGTGTTTCTTGATTGAGGGTAATTAAGGTATGATTGATTTTCATAATGGGCTAGGATCAATTTGGTTTAAAATGCATTCTTATCTCTTTACATACTTGGGCCGAAAATTTGAGGTGGGTACATAACATGGATCGACATGGGCTAACAAGACACAAAGGATTTTATTTTTTTGTACATAACCTTATAATGTAAAGTTTTATTGGTAGTTTAATTCATTACGTAACATAAGTCATAATCATTTTAGGTTAAGTATAATAAATGTTACTTATAGGATATTCATAAGTTCTCAAAATTTTAAATTTGAGGGCATTTTTGTCATTTCGGATTGTATTAAATTTGGGATTTTACATAAACCAATCGTAGACGCGTTGAGCATAAGTTTAAGTAATACGGAAAATAGATGCCTTAGTGGTATAACGTGAAAGTTCTTATAGTAATAATGAGATTAGATTATAGTTTAGACGTAATGTGAACATTGCGATGTGGATTTAGTGGTTATAGAAGTAATAAGTTAAACGCGGATTATAGATTTCCTAAACTATGTGATGGAATGCATGATATGTTAAATGTATTCAAGTTGATAAGTGTGTATGTGTTTTATAGTGTTAACGTAATTGTGATATAATTCTATGGTGGATTATATTACGTTAATTGCTATGTAAGCAAATGATATTCCTTGTACCGCATAGACTAAAGTTTTATTTACATGGATTGAGGCCTTATAAGTTATGAGTTGTAGACGAAACTAATAGAATGTGTCTATTCGTAAGGTGATGCAGTAATTTAGTGTTGGAGGTAAGAAGTATGTTATAGTATATGGCGCGGAAAATCAAGACTTACTTAGATTGCATTAATTGTGGTTTAGCGAATGAGTTGCATGGGTTGTGCTTAAAAAGATGATGATCTAGTAAGAGTTATAGGATTGAATAAGACTTGTTTGATGCGAATGATAAAGATGTATGAGGATGTGTATGTTATGAGAACTTAGATGCTTAGGTAAGGCATATTGTGGGAATGTGTAATCGTAAGTTATTATGGAAATGTATGAGTAATGAATGATATATGGAATAACTATTGCATAGATGGGTAAGTTGAAGTACCAACTACCTCAATGATAATAGACAAATGGTACGACTTAGACATGTTTAAATGTTTAAAATTATGAATTAACTATAGACTAATGAAGTGTAAGTGGTTAGTAATGTTTATCTTTTGTAGAAAGAATGTCGAATGTAGACTTTGTGTATGAGATTAAGTATATATTATTGTGCTTGATGTTTATATATATAAGGTGTTACTTTTGTCATAAGCTAAGTGAATTATAAATGCGTGTTATAATATGATGTATAAAAGAAGTTGAATAAGCGTAATGCAAAGGAATCCGTACTAGATGAGTCATGACTAGAATTATGTCGTCATATGAGGTGTGAGAAGTTGAGTTATACAAATGAGTTTTAGATGGTAATGTATGACCAATATATGGTCTACAAATATGACTCATGTCAATGTTGGTTAGGTTATGTTGAATTGAGGTGAGTTCAATCGGAATTAAGATAGGTAAACATTAAAATGATGCACATGTGTAAAATGGAATAAGAGGCCAACTTGAGATTGACTATAAAATGGTAAATGTAACGTGACAACTCAGATAAAATATGATATATATATCTCTACATTATATATAACAGGAGGCGTTACACGTAGATAATGCCACATAAGTCCACGTCATTGCCATGTAATTTTCATTAAAAGCCATGTCATCACATTTAGTCCACCTAAGCAACTATTAATCAACTAAAATTCGAATTAATTAAAATGTTCAAAAATTCTTTCCATTACAAGATTCGAACCTGGGTCTTTACATCCACAAACAAGTGCTTCAACCAGTGGAACAAACATGTTTTTATGTTAGACATTTAAAAACAATAATGACATATTTAAATTGATGCTTAATTCTTGAAGTTTTTAATATGTTTTGTTTATCAAAAACCCTAAACTCATATTCTAATAAAAAATCACCATTCTCACTAATTAAGCTATTATGGTACGATTTTTTTCTTCCATAATATTGAATTTGTTGCTACAATTTTAATAATAAAATGATTTGGATTAAATCAATGCAAACCCTAATTGGATTAGTCTACTAATTTTCCTGATTTTCATTGCTCAAAACTCTAATTTGGATTTAACTGCATGTGTCTGTTTTTTTTAGTCAGCTAATGAAGATGAATAGCCAAAGTAAGAAAGACCCTAATCATTAGAAACTCTCCCCATGAAGAAAATTCTATCATGATTTTAGGGTTTTAAATTTGAAGATCCTTCAGAGTCAACCCAGGTGTGATCTTTTTCCTATTGAGTATTTATGTAATCCATGAAATTCTTTGTTGTTAGGTGTTTTAGTGTGTCTTTTCTTATTGAATATTTTGTAGGTTTGGGCAACTTGTCAAAGTTAATTGGGCATACGCTGGTGGACAGAGGGAGGGCACAACAAGTAGGACTTATTGTCTGTTTTGGATACAGTTAATTAAAAATTAGGCCACTGATATGATGCTTGACATTGTTATTTTCTTGATTTGCATGTCACTTCAACATATTAATGCGTTTATTGGATGTTTAATATCCCTTTCAAAGTTTTTAATTTATAAATGATCACACGACTCCTTTTTTTTGCTTACAGGAATATGGTAACAATCAGCTAAGAGTTGCTACTCAAAAGGCAGCAGGAATAAACCCGCATCCTCACAAATTCCAACAAACAAATGGGGAGCATCGGGAACGAGAACAAGAATCCTTGGCTGGTAAGCAGAATTTGGTACAAGATCTTACATATTATAATTATATATGTTCCTTTTATAATGATTTTGATAATTACATTCTTTTCAGGCCGTGTGAGGAACATATGGTATTCATCAAATGTAACTTTCTGTCGTAACTGAATTACCATCCAACATCGTTCTTTGGCAAGCCCTCATCACTTATAGTTGAGGCACCAGGATAACCTATTATACACAATAACCTGTTTTCAGTACCCCAACCGACTTTAGCTTAACAACTTAATATCATCAGCGGATCATATGTCAAGATGGAGGTGATTATCTAAAAGGTTTATTGACCCCATAAGTTGGTACAGTAATAAGCTTAGGCATTGCAGTAAAGTGTTTGATATACCTTAACTGGGATCTGACCCTTAGTACGCTAGATAATCACACTGAAATCTGGGCTTTTGACAAATACAGCTACACTTTCCTTGGAGAGCAAAATGCATTTGCGTTTCGTAGTGCATCAGATTTTACAGATCCTGATTTTGCCGATCGAACAATTAAGACCATTCCAGTGGTACTTAATTGGGTTATTGGAAGTAGAACCTGTAACGAGTATAGAAACACATTTAATTATCATTGTCAAAATAATAGTGATTATGTGGATTTTAAGGGTGGAAATGGAGGGTATGGATGCTCCTGCAAGAATGGTTATGAAGGCAATCTGTATCTTTCTCCTGGCTGTCAAGGTTAGTAACATTTTTCATAGCCAGTAACCTACAAAATGTCAAGCTCTTTTTTATGCAAACACTCAAAGGCCGGGAAAGCAATGAAGTTTATTAATTCATATGATTTGAGTGTATTTAAATTTGTTATATAATTGCTATGTAGATAATCTTCCTAGAAGTTTTATTTGTTCATGCCTTTGAGGATATGAGGGAGATGGAAGAAAGGATGGGAGAGCTTGCATTGTTAAGAATTCCAAATCTCCAGTAATCAAGTTGCCTATTGGTGAGAAAAATCAAGTTCTCTTTTTAGATAATTAAATTGGTTTCAGTTTCATTAATGTCAAATAATAATATTTTGTGGTAACTAATGACTTATGTGTTTTATTTAAGGAATGGGGTTTGGATTCTTATCTATACTCATCTGAATCGGGTGGCTGTACTTTAATCACCAGAGAAGAAAGGTCATTAAATTGAGAGAAAAATACTTCCTAAAAAATGGTGGCATGTTGTTGAAACAACAAATTGATTCGAATGAGGGTGGCAGTGTAAAAAAGCTTACAAAGATATTGACTACCGAAGAGTTAGAAATCGCAACAAAAAACTTTTCTGACGATAGGATTCTTGGTCGTGATGGCTATGGGACCGTATATAAAGGAATCTTACCTAATGGAAATATCGTGGCCATAAAGAAATCAAGAGATGACAGTCAAATTGAGCAGTTTATTAACGAAGTTGTCATTCTAACTCAAATCAATCATCGGAATGTTGAAAAGCTTTAAGGTTGTTGTTTAGAGACTGAGGTCCCATTAGCAATGCCAAAAGCTTTTAGCAGTGGCACTGGAGTTCAGGTACAGTATAATAAATGAGCTGGGATCTGAGTATATTACACGAATTACATAAAGTTTAATTGCATAAGTAATGTTGTTATGTTAGTATATATAACCTTACGTTATTAAATAGGCACTGTTGAAAGCAACTGACCACGAGCTTGAGGTTACGGCGCATGTGCATGAAGTACATTGCAAATATGAGCATCAAAAGGAAGAGTAAGTTTACAAAACCCTATTAAATATACATGTTTTTTTATATAATATTAAATTGTTGTCTGAACTATTGTTATGGTTTTGAAATTCCAGGAGATTAAAAATGGCTAAGGAGGTAGCAGAGCTCAAGGATGAAGCAAATATATCAAAGCAATCACCTTTAAGGTTTTGCTGAATTCACTTTTTTTAATGTCATAGTTTACTTTAGACTTTAGAGTTAGCTTTTTCAGCCCTTTGTTTGCTTTTTGGATGAACTGATCTTTCACATGGGGTTATTGCAACCATTGTTCTTAAACAATGTCACCTGGTGCAAGAAATTCAAGGATATATGCTCTTGAGAACATGCTTGCCACGTCATCCAGCACAATCATTTAAATGGCCTCACAATTGTCGGAAGCTAAGAGCGAGAACGAGCTTTTAGTCGCAAAGGTCGTTGGAATCATGTTCGTTCTCTTGCTGATGCTAAAACCGTCATGAATAATTTGTTGAATTTGGCATCATCATCAAGGTATACGATTAAACAAGTATATTAATGGATATTTGTTTGGGAAATTTTTAGTTTGATTGAATATCCTTTTTCCTTGGTATGAAATCGAGAAAGATTTGATACTTCTTGGTGCAACTGCTGTCGAGGATAAACTTCAAAAAGGGGTGAGCTTATATGCTTTAATCATGGTTAAAACTATATTTTTATGATAATAACCTAAATGCTTGAATAAACTGACTTAGGAGGTTGTGTTGTTGTGAAAGGACACTTTGAATTAACTTTGACCCGTTTCCATTTTAACTAATAATTTTTTATTTTGCACGTCCCGGAGACCATTGACAAACTTGCTCAAGCAAATTCAAAGGTTAGTTAATGAATTACCGACACATTTCCTAATAAGCAAATATTAGAACTTATTATCGACACATTTCAAAGGTTAGTTAATGAATTACCAAGCTCACTTTTAGCGATATGAAAATTCACCTCATAAATTATTTTGATGTCATAATATATGAAGGATATATATGAAATATTTGCTGAATCGGGTGACCCTGAAGATGTTTGTGCTTTTCATTTATCAATGTATTTGATCAAATAGTATGATCATTTTACCAGGTGAGAAATTTAACGGTTGACTTTGTGTGTCCATTTTTTAGGTCGATGACTACTATTAAATCATTGAGGACCCAATAGATTTTGGAACAATGAGAGTTAAACTTCATGAAGTAATGTATACATCCCTTGAACAATTTGAGGTATTTTTACAAAGTGACCCGTTTTGACACGTACAATGCGCCTGCGACCCATCTTTCCGCCTTTATGTTGGTAATATTTCTTTTATTTTTTTTATTTCATTGATCTAAGGCAGTTACAATCATGCATGCAGTATGATGCATATCTAATATCAGGGAACGCGATGCATTTTTATGTTTTCACTATAAAGAATGAATTGCATTACCAACGATCCATCTTATTTTATTTATTAAAAATTACCCATTTTGACCATTTCTAAAATTGCCCAACAATCCATCTTGCTACTTCTACTTCACATGTGTAATGAAGTCACTTAAAAGTATGTTGTAATAACATATCGTAACCATTAAATTAATTAACTTACATCTGTTAATTTAGCATGTTAAATGACCAACATGTGCACCTGGATAAGTGACATCAACTGGTATATGGCCTTTACCTATCTTGATATATTTGTATGGGCATTATCATTACTAACATGATCATGCATAGCAGCTGAGTTAATGCCCGTACATATATGAATTAATGGCATGTCTTGACGAATGGGAACATATGCCGCTGTTAAAAATATGGAAGGAATTCAAAATGGTAATGGAAACTTCACAGGTATTTTTGAGACAGTTAACCTAGTTAATCAATTCCAATTTTTACTCAGGTTCTTTCAATCAATGGGGTAAGTTTCTATTAAAGTGTTATATTTGTTTATATGAGCCACACACAAATTCATACAATGTTCAATAAAGAAGTATTGCAATAGGCTAATAAAACACGATAGATCTTATCTTTAGACAAATTTCCAACAAATGTTAAGTTCTACAACGTTAATGGAACTGGTCTTAACACTCCAAGTTTATGGTAAGGGTTTTTCTTCTTCTTTTTGTTAGACACTCAACATGTCAATTTTCCATATGGGCTGGAATTTAGCTTTCAAATTATATGTTGCACAAGGTAAATACTTGATTGACATAAATCTCTGGCCATGACCCTTACTTATTCCAAATGTTAGTAGTTACTTTCATTGGCTACCAATTAGATTAAAAGTACGAATGAATATGAAGTATCAATAGTTACCACTAAAAATGCGATTATTACGGATAAGAAGAATGATTTTTATTAATACGGATAAGAGATAATTGCCTCCTTCCATGACAAGTAATGTATCACAAGTCATGCCCGCCCAGTGGGCGGGCTTTGAACAAAATATATCAACATATGTAAAAGTACTCAAATGCTATTCTGAATATAACTTAAAACAAACTCAATATTGTATACAACGACAAAAATAATCTCAACATTCTTTAATTCAAACGTCAATAAAATAATACCTACTTACATGACTCTATCTGTTAATTATAACTATACAATATAGTTGATATCCGTACATGAATAAATAAAGTTATAACTATACAAGATAACTGATATCCTTACAGGACTAAGTTAAAATGTAAATTACAAGTCATGCCCGCCCATCGGGCGGGCTTAGAAACTAGTATATATATATATATATATATATATATATATATATATATATATATATATATATATATATATATATATATATATATATATATATAACAGGATAAACATGACTAGATAAAGCCACATCATCACAAATAAGTCCACGTCATCATCAGTAAGTCCACATCATCACATTAAAGTCCACATAAGCAATAATTCAGCTGTTAATTTAAGCAATAATTCGGCTGTTAATTTATTTGTCAAAAAATCAAATTCATGGATTCGAACTCAATACCATGTTCATATTATGTGGTGTGTTACCCACTGAATGTCACACCCCAAAAATGGCGCAGCGGAATGGCATTTACGGGGTATGACTTCATAGTTAAGAAACCAAGGTGTCACAATAGAGAAATACTAAATGTAATACATAGAACAGATAATAGTCGCAACTCCCACAAACGGGATAAGTACAAAGATCCAAAATAGCATAAGTCTCAAGGTTAAACATCGTCACTAAGGAATATCAAATGCAACTCCACGAGATATAACCCAGGAGGGTCTTGTCTTAAGTCTTGCTAAGCCAGTCAATACTAAACCTTCTAAGCAGCTTCAATAACACCTGAAAATGGTACTAGAAAACGTCAACATAATGTTGGTGAGCTCGTAGGTTTAAAAGTAAAACCGCTGAGCTGTGATAGCATAGTGTAGGACAAAAGTGAGCATGATAACCAATTATAAGCACATGTCGAAACCAAATAATGTCGCAACCAAACAATGTCGAAACCAAATAATGTCGCGCCAACTGAACCTGCCACGGTTGCACACATAAACAGAACACACTGAGGGGAGCTACCCCGATAGATCTATCATATTGTTTCGGCTCTCGAAAGAGTTAACAGTTGCGCATCAATGTACACACAGTCAAACAAATTGTAGCATATAATTGTATCAACACACATAATGTCCAAAATCATGAAAATAGTATAATCACAGCATGAAAAACAGTTAAAATATCATTTGAGTACCATTTTCCCCCAAGGAAAACATAATGAAAAAGGGGCTACGAGAACTCACCTTGTCAAGTAGCAGTTAGATAACACAACAATTCAGATAGTGTCCGGCACCAACACGCGACCTAGATTAGTATGGCAAGATTTAGTCCATAGTTTAAGCTTAAGATTCAACTCAAAAATTTAAAACGTTGTGTTATTGTTGCTTGTGTGGCAGCATTTAAGTTTGAAAATAGTTTTTCAAGAGTTGTGAGTATTCCGGCTTATGAAAGTATGAATTGGAAAGAATATCGAGGATGAACGCGATCTCGGTTAACGATGACCAACAGATAATGTACGGAAAATAGTACATATATATAATAAGACGTTGCTGGTGTGAATGAAAAGGATATATATATCTTAAGTGTGTGTATATATATATATATTATATATATATTATATATATATATATATATATATATATATATATATATATATATATATATATATATATATATATATATATATATTTATGACACAAATGTGCAATTTGTATTAGAAAATACAATGTAGACAAGTATATTTCAAATAATACATGTGTTTTGAAAGGTTTTATATATAGCCCGTCTTGTATACATTTAGAAGATTTACAATATCTGTTTTCAAGAGATATTCCGTTTGTAAGTTGTAAAAATAGTAATTATGTTCATAGAAAGTCTGACATGAGCCGAGTGTAAATTCCCCATTTATCCGGTTTGTCTAAATGTCTTTATTTTATTTCGTCGAGCTTAATATCCTGTCTTTAATAATCGACCATATATGTTTTCAAGTTTATAATTTCACATAGTTAGGTGTATGTCGTTTTTAATTTAAGTTGTAAATAATACCACAACCTCGCTCTATTAGTTTATTTTCGAAACTCGTTTAATGTTAGTTATTTGTTTCGTGTCTCGTCTTAATATCAAAGTTAATAATATTTATAAGTCGTGCGAAAATCGCATGTCGTATTGGAATGGAAGTGTCGAGCGCTAATTGGTATGTCGAGACAGGATGGATAAGTTGAAACATGAAGGGAATTGGTCGCGGAATAATTCGAAGTGTTACAAGCAAAACAAACGTACCCTTACACTAAACTGGGCTTTGGCCCAGTTGTCACCTACTCTTAAAATTGTTTGCGGACTGGGCTTATGTACATACAAAACCAGACAGACTCCTTTTATATTGAATGGGTTTCGCAGCCCATTAGTTAGCAATAACAAACACATACCAGTAAACCCACATATAACACAAGGGTTATGTTTCAAATGCTAATAATATTTTGAGTTTAAAATTTTGACATTTGGGAGTTCTTAAATGCTGGTGAAGGGATATGGATGAAAAGAAAGGCAAACGAGTATTGAGGACTCAATGAAACGGCTATGTAATACCACAACTTAGCAAAATTCACCAATGTGGTTCGACCACAGTGGGTTTCGACCCACATAATGACCCAACACACAAAGTCTTTGACCAAAAATCAACATAACATTTATCGGCAACTAGCAAACAAACAAACAAGCAACCCATTCGTTTATATCTTGAATCCGAAACAACACAAGATTAATACATGGACGCAGAAATCAATAAGGCGAGCTAAAAGTGAGACTATAACGAAAACAGAACGAGCTGAGCCACAAAGCTTTAACCAAAAGGACTCAATCTAAAATAAGCTATACAATCCAACTACTTCCAAGTTCAACAACCAAATTGGGTTTTGAATTTTCTGTTTTTAGTTTTCACGATTCTCAGTTATAGGCTTTACCACACAAGACAATAACACAAAAAAAAATTTCATTAACATCCTGTAATCGGTTTCATAAAGATAAAACACTCAGCTGATTCACAAAACTAGCAAGACCATAACAATAACACAATGAGGAATACTGTCGATTGATACACTTAAAATAAAATCCCAGCAATATTATAACAACACAATTAATTTCACAGGTTCGAATGAAACAAACAAACAAGGGATTTAGAACCTTACAAAAGAATAGAGTCGATTACAAAGGAGACCAAAAGAATAAACCCGAATCCGTCACAAGCGAATCCACACCCTTCTTCCACAGAAACGTTCCCTTTGCAACTATACTATGATATTTTCGCTTTAGTAAATTTTTTTTGGGTATGTGAACTCACTTGTGAACCGATTGGATTATAAAAACGTAAACAAAGGGTGTTTGATTCCTTCTCTATTCATCATCAGTCGACCTTCAAGCCAAATATGGATGTCGTCCCCTCTTAGCGTCATCACCCCTTTGGTTGGATATGTTGACTTCGAGGGTTAGACAAAATGGATCAGACCTGGGTGGCTTCAGGGTGGCTAGGGACCTCTTGGAGTTATGTTGTCATCGAGATGAGTCAGATCTGAGTTAACCAGATGGTGGGGACGATGGGTGACGTTAGGATGGGGAGAGAAGAGAGGCAGTGTGTGGTTGTGGAGATAAGGAGTGAGGGAGAGGATAAAATGTTTTATCGTTTTATATATCCTTCTTTTTTTTTCTCTTTTTTTTTATTTGGAAGAAAATTAAAAGTGAGTTAGTTTTAATAAAATAAAAGGTGAGTGTTAAATGGTTTTTGTAGTGTTTTTGGGGGTTTAAGTGTACCCCGTGTCGTGTCGAGCTCCGATTTTGTTTAAGGTTTTCTGGGTTGTCGTGAGCACGAATGACATTGTGTTCGAGTATGTTTTTATAAAAGTTATATAAAAAAAACAAGGTTTTGGGTTCCGGATGACAAGTATTGGTTTTATGCCGTTACTAATGTAGTGTCGGTACGCGTGTGGTATTGTTCTCTAAATTCGAGCAGTTTAGATATAAGTTATACGCAAGAGAAATATGTAACTACTAAAATAAATTATATCGAGTTTTAAATGTTGAGTAACAACCTGGAAAGTTCGCGGTTGCTACAGTCTAACCCCGTTAACAGAATTTTGTCCTCAAAATTCAGTTGACTAAGGGTCTGAGCTTGATCAGACAGTATTCACCCTTCTATTTGGTTGCACACAAGAAGGTAAGGGTGTGGGTGTCAATCCAAATAGTACCGGGTGCTACTTCCCAACTGGTATTATCAATACTTCCTAACCTTTAGAAATCACACAAATGAAACCACATAATGATCACACAGTAAGGCAAGCTTTCCCGTCCTTGAGTAAAGCCGTCAAAAATCTTAGGCGTCTTTTCGGTAGTTTAAGTTGAGCCTCAACTGAAATCTAGCTTAACCCCATAACTCATCAAACAAGAACTGTCATGAGATTAAACTAAACCACAGTTTAAGCCCAGTAACAACTTGATTTCAACTTAATCTCACAACTCATCAAACAAGAACTGTCATGAGATTAAACCTAATTTTTAAACTACGTAACAACTTGAATCTAACTTAACTTCACAACTCATCAAACAAGAACTGTCATGGAATTAAGTTAAATATCAAGTTGTAAGAAAAGAAACTCAACATTTTTGAAGGATTGGCTCAATTTTTGGATCACTTTCAAATAAACAACTAGTAGATAACCAAGGAGAAGGTTCAACTAAGGGGGATATGAATTCCTGTTTCTTCCAAAATCAATAGTGCATGCCCTAAGTATAACTCTTAATGTCGGATAGTATGCTCACTCTGACCATCAGCCTAGGAATGGTAGGTCATAATCTACTCCAATTGTGTTCTTAATGCATCCTATAGTGTCTACCAAAATCGCGATATGTATCGTTTGTCACGATTCGATATAATAGGTAAGGCGCTCCTCATGTATGTTGCTCAAATTGGATTCTCATTTGAATACTACGGAGGCATTGATCAAACCAAAGGACTTATCCTGAAAACTCGAAATGCATGTATATTGTTCTTAGTACAGTTTTAGGGTTGTCAGTCTTGTGCACTCTCAACTAATGATATTCGGGTTCGAAATCTTTCTTCGAGAAGTATCGCGTATCATGAAATTTGTGTCACTCCGAGAGTTAAGTTGATGCGTATCTCAATTCTTCAAGGAGAGGTCAATCCTGTTAGGTCTTTACGAAGTACTCCAGGGAAGTCTTAAGCACGCGAGGTATCTTTGGGTTTCTGCTCGTCTTACTAGGCGCACTGAAATAGGCGGTTTTATAGTAACTATCGAGTGATTAGGCTTCATGAAATGCCTCGTCCATTCTTGAGCAAAATCATTTTTAAAAATTTTAAGCTAAGTAGCAACTTTAAACTTAATCTCACATCTCATCAAACAAGAACTGACATGAAATTAAGTTAAAAGTTGTTAAAATGCTTACTTTTTTTTTGAAGAAAAAGAAAAAATTTAGTTAAATTTTTGGGGTTGCTCAAAAATGAACAGGTGGCATTTCAGTATCCAAAGGTCTTGCTATCAGGTGGTGGAGATTTGAACCATCTTATCGGTTTCTATCAATCTCCTAACTACGAGCTAGGACACTAAGTTTCACCTTTAACAGAGGCATGAACTAGGTGGAAACAAATCTATAATCGACGTCGGAATCAAATAGTATGATAGTCTAATATCCGTTTAAGGAGAACGTACCCGTCACGAGGTTCGGGTCCTGGCGTCCTTCTTCAGCGTGCATCACAAATACCCGCCCACGAGCTGGGTTGCCATTGTTTCCAGTGTTTCCATTAGTCACTAAGGCCTGATTCTGGTTGTTCTGCACTTGCCCTTGTGCCCTGTTCAGCTTAGGACACGTGTTTCGGAAATGATCCGGGCTCCCGCACTCATAACATGTCCTTGGGTAAATGACATTAATCGGAGTCGCCTGCATGGCTACTGCTCGACAATCCCTTGCAATGTGACCAGTCTAATTGCAGTTGAAACACACCAGGCATGGTTTAGTCTCCGGGTGGTGGTAGTTACATTCGGCACACTTTGGGTGAGGGCCTTCATATCCCTTACGGCCCGAGCTCGTTGCCACAAATCCTTTTCCCTATTTCGCCTTCTTATTTTCATCATTTGCACCTCCTTGTTTACTTGTCTCACTCACGATCTTCCTCTTATCACCGCTCTTGGACAATGTCCCATTCCTAACCATTTCATCCGTTAAGGTTGCAGATTTCAGTATCGCGCTCTGAAGGGTAGGGGGCTCAGTCGCTTTCACCATCCCGCGATCTCAGGGACCAAACCATAGATGTATCTCTCAATTCTCTTGGATTCAGGAGTGACCATGTGAGGTACAAGTCTAGCAAGCTCATGAAATCGATCTGTATATGCTGCATGACCAGCACCTACCATAGCATGGTTGTAGAACTCATGCTCTAGCTTCTGCATCTCGTTGTTTGGGCAATACTCCTCCTTTAGTAATGCCTTAAGGTCATCCCAACTCATTCCCATGGCGGCTTCTCTTCCTCTGGCATGGATTTGCGTGTTCCACCAGGTCAGAGCCTTTCCCGTGAAAGAGCTTGCAGCGTACTTCACCCTCTGGTGAGCTGCACATTCGCTTATGTCCATTACTGCCTCCATTTCTCTATCCATCTCGTGTACACCAACGCTCCTCCATTGCCATCAAAGTCCACTGGTCTGCATGCTGTAAACTCCTTGTACGAACATCCCTTGCCACTATTGTTGTTATTGACATTATTGTTGTGGTCACTACCAATGCCATTGTCTGCGTGGTCGTTCCCGCTTCCGTTGTTTCCAAGATTGTTGATGTGGTCGCCGACTTGGGTGACGATAGTGGGTAGCAATGCTTGTAGTTGCTCGGCGATCATGGCAGAAAGGTCAGGATTCACATTGTCGTTACCGTTGTTCTCGGTGCCGCGACCACCTGCTCTACCTCCTCGCCCACCAGTCCTTCCACCCCTCGACGGTGGAATGCCTTGGTTAACTCGATTCGACCTTCTTGGAGGCATGATTCAACAAAGTAGGACATTGGTAGACGTTAGATAGGAGGTAGGTAGGATAGGTCGGTATACGTATCGTGCTACTACACTCAACTTCCTATCTGACAGTCCATGAATTTGATAAGTCCATGCCGCATCATGTTATCGTAAAAACGTTGGCCAGGCGTTTTTAGGATAGCATCATGCTGCATTTACTTATCATCATCACTTTGTGTCATACTATCGCACACGTAGTTCCTATAATGCAAACTATATGAGGATTCTTAGGTTATAGTCTAGGTTAAACCACCTAATTCTCTATAACCAAGTCTCTGATACCAATCTGTCACACCCCAAAAACGGTGCAGCGGAATGGCATTTACGGGGTATGATGATGAAGCGAAAAGTGTACCGCTTTTAGGGGGTCATTTAAGCCCTAAATCGTATTTATTTGATCAAATATTACCCTAAATCGTTCCTTTTGTCATTTTAGGTACTTTGGAGAAGAAATCTGGAAAAGGAAGCATTTTGGACGTTTTTGGAGCATAAAAGTGAAGAAAACGACAAAGTCTCCAAAGCTGCTGGAAAAGTACACTTGACGGCGCCAAGGATTACTCCTGACAGCGTCATGGCTTGGCAAAAGAGGTGGATATGAAAAATACACATGATAAGCCAGGGAGTTTTACAAAGGAAGTCTGACGGCGTCACCCTTTAAGGTGATCAAGGCCATCACGGTTTATGTTAATGAGAGACGGCGTCAAGCACTATTCTGACGGCGTCGAGCCTTGATAAGCCAAGGAGGATTTTTGGAGGACTAAAGAGGGACGGCGTCAGGAAGACCATCCGGGAACCCTAGACACGGCGAGGTGACGGCGTCAAGATCTATAACGTGACGCCGTCAGATACTAAGTTCTATATATAGTTTTGCAATTTTTTGTCATTGGTGTGCAACTTTGTGAGGAGAAACCCTAAGAAGAATTTCTGCCATTTTTAAGGGTTTTTATACCCTTGGATCTCCCATGTTTAATTGAAGATAAGTAATCATTTAATCAATCAATATGTCTATGTGTTGTTTGATTATATCTTGTTCTTGTCTTTTAATTAACATGCTAGGCTAGATTTATCTTGTGTTTGCTTAGATCTAATGAAACCTAACTATTGATTATTGGTTATTAGTGTGTTATTAATTGTATTGGATGATTGTTTATCGATGTTAGGCTTAAGAAAACTGGCTAACCTCCTATACGGTAACTTGCTTGAACGTCTTAAGAAACATGAACCAATGCGTACTAAGGTTTTTATGGTTGTATTTAATGCATGAGCGAATTCTAGTGATCCCATGTTAGGAGCTTCTTAGCCGGCTCGACATAGGAGTGAAGTAGGAGCTTGTAGAGTTGGGGAAGTACGTACGCCACCCCACGATTGGTATTAAGGAATACACCCGTCATCCACGCAATTAATACACACTAATCAACCGTAAAAGAAAGTTAGGGAGTAAGGAAATCTAAGTAAACACATTTCTCTCCATATAAGTTTCACAACCTTTTCATTTTCAGTTATTTTATTTTTATTTGCAATTGTAGTTATTTGGGTTAGTTGACTAGCAACTAATTCCGCCCACTCCTTCAAACCCGAGATTTTACTTGCTTTCATAAAAAAATATAAAAATACAAAAAGAATCTTCCCTCACCCTTAGGCCTATTAGAATAGTTTTTCAATCCTAACGACACTATTCCCCTAGAGACCGATCAATCCCCCGGTACTTGCCACTTCACTATACTACATCGGTCAGGTACACTGCCTGGTGGGGATTGCAAGCCTCTTGAGATCCCTCGAGAGGTAAAACCTGTTGTAAGGTCGCAAAACCACGCATCAAGTTTTTGGCGCCGTTGCCGGGGAATAGTTATTGTTTAGGTTGAATTTTTATTTTATTAGGTCTACTCATTAGATTCCTATCTAGTGAGATTTTTATTTTCTTTTTATTAGCTTTCTCGTAGTCTATCTTTTCTTTGTGCTTTTGTTCGTAAAGTTTTTCCATTGACTCTTCCGTTCGCCATTATGGAGAACGTGAATCTACCAAATCCGCGACTAGAGTTTTACATGAAGAAATATAATTTTACTAATTTGGATAAATCAAGATGGTGGAATGAAGTAATGAGAACAGGATCTTACATAGATTTTAGTGAGTACCTTGAGAAAAGAGACCAAGTGCATAAAACTTTTGAGGAAATCACCTTAGGAGCCCCATCAAACCCTCAAAATACCTCATTAAGTGAAACCTATGCACCATATGAGCCTTCACCTAGGATAGTTTCTTATGAACCCGACCAAGATTCTGAGACGGTTAGAGTTGAGCCACCTAGCTGCATGTCATGGTTAGGCACTACCATAATACAGGGTGAACACTTAGGTGATATTGATGTGATGGAGGATCTAGCCGAGCATGATCACATTGATAAAAAAGACCTAAGTTTTATGATCGATGACGATGAATCTCAAGAAACACATGATGAATCTTTTGGGCAATTTGAATATAGCAGTCAGAATATTGAGGATGATCCTTATGATTCGGATATAGAAGTTGAGATGCCTAGAGAAGCACTTGAGATACTAGAGAAAATGTTAGGGTTAGATTCTACTAAAACACATGATGAGGATATAGGTGATCTTGACACAAGGAATGATGAGGTAAGTAACATAAGCCCACCAAGTACCCCACAAGTCCTACCATCATTTGAGGCACACACACCACCCGTGACTTACCCAGAAGAAGTAGAAGAGACTATAGGAACCCCAATAGAGGTAGAACCCTTGGACCAAACACAACTAGAGGATATAGGTTTGAATATTTGTAGTCATAACCTTTCTTTTAGTTATATGGAAGTTCCTAGTTTTGATGAACCGGAGCCTCAGCCAAAACCGTTACCTAATCTTCCATCCTTAGATGTGAATTTAGGAATTGAAAAAGGTCCCGATCCACCCATCAAACCATGTAGTCCGGGTAATGTTAAGATTAAGGTAGTAGACTCTAGGCCATGTGGAGTGGAAGCTAATATAGGAGTGAACCATGACCTTACATACTTACATCACCCATTCATGATTGATCACAAGAAACATTATGGGTTTAAACCGGGTTTATTAGGTCAAGATGGATTCCCAACTAGGAATTTCTCGAAGATGATAGAAGATGATCCCTTTTTAGGAGAAAACTTTAATTCACCCATTGACCAAAGTGAACTAGGTAAGGTTATGATGAAAGGAGCACACCCCTTTGAGTATATAATTCATCCACCACTCTTTCCTCACGCGGCATACTTCCACCGAGATGGTGTGTATCGCTACTATCACCCGCACTTAATCCTAAGTGTAGGAAAAACCTCTCCTTTATCCGTTAAATAAGGGTAGAGTCAGGCTTGTGACTCGAACAAAAACAAGCGCTTCTTGGGAGGCAACCCAAGCTTTTTTTGCTTTGTGTGTTTATTTATTTGTTTGTTTGATTTTATTTGCTTCCGTATGTATGTTTAATTTTTATTTTTATTGATTCATGTTCGAAACTAAATTGTGAAAATGCTTTATCTTGTTTTTAACTTCGTCTTAATTACATATAAAGGTATTTTGCAAAAAGCTAAGTGTAAGGGAAATCCAAATCGGTTTATTAGAACAAATGAACATGAATCGTAATAATATTAAATTAACATACATATTAGTAATAGTTTGAGTCAAATGCTTGTATCGAGTCATAATGATATTTTGCAGGATTTCCAGGAAGTAAGGTATAGGTTTTTCCAGAAATTTTCCGGAAACTTAACATGAGAATTCTGTCAGATCATTTCTGACGGCGTCAGGATTTACAACCTGACGGCGTCAGGTTTTAATCTTCTGAAATTTTTGAAAGTTTTGTTTTTCTACCGGAATCATAAAAAGTTTTTATTAAATCTCTAATTTATAAACTCCAGGAATCTGCAAAATAATCATTCCACAAGCATTATATCCCTATATAGATTTATCCCGCCGTTGTTATGCAGGTTTTCGTGTTTGTTTTCTCAGGTTTAACAGGTTATTATGGACAAGAAGATGTATGTGGAATCAAGCTTTTGGCGATGCATTAGTCTTGGAGCTTCTACATTTTATTGGAAGAAGATCTAACCATGTTACCTCTTTATCCACCAAACGAATCAGGGGAGTATTTGATTTCATTCTTTTACCTTATTTACTTTTACATCTTGTTATTTGAACATTGGGGACAATGTTCATCATAAGTGTAAGGGGGGGGGGGGGGGGGGGGGGGGTAAAGTACGATACTTTAGAGAATACAAGTACGCTTGATTTTGTTTGTTTAATGGTAGATGTGTAATAAAACTGAGATAAATACCTGTTAGGGCAATTTTAGTGCCAAAATTAAATTTTTTTACAACATATAGGAGTGAAACTTTGATCTTAATGAGCGTCTCACGGATAGGAGTTATATGACTAGCACAAAACCGTACCACTAAAAAATTTTCCACCCCCAAATATGTGAGGTTCGCCCCTAGAATTGGTAGGAAAAGCATTTATGCTATGATGTGTGTACCGGTAGCACTTAGATTCTAGAACTTGCGTTAGGACCATTCCGAGGCCACAAGTGAGACTACATTCATGTAGTTAGATTTACTACATGATAAGAGGCATTAGGATTAACCCATTGTTTTACACCTGTGTTTTTGTTATAATTACGTTGGCTACATTGGTCAAGTAATTCTCCCACACCCTTTGCGTTGTACTCATTTTTAGTACACGATACCCCTAGTACACCCCTCAGAGCCTATCTTTTCGTTTCGACCTTTAAGCATTTTACTTAAAGGAAGAATTTGTTTACACCCCACTTAAATGTACACCCAAATCGCCTTAGCCTACCTTGTATGCACTCATCTTTAGTGCATTATTGTGACAACATTTGTTTAAACCCAAGTTAATTATCTAATTGATTACATGGTTGCTAAGTCGAGTCATATCCTTGTACATATTTTTTTGGGACGATTGGGACTCATGGGTTAAGTACTAGTGTAACGGAGTAATGGGGAAGAAGAACATTATTACCCCCATATGTGCTAAATATTTTAAAAGTACTCCAAATGTTTCGATTATCTTAATTCGAGTCATTAGAATAGTTATTTGTAAAGTTATGTAAAAGTTCAAGTGTAAGGGGAATGCAACGCCCCTATGATGTATTATTTTGGATGGTAGGGCAAGAGTGTATGAAAAAAAAAAAAAAATCGAAAAAATCAAGAAAAATACAAAAAAATGAGAAAAAGAAAAATAGAAAAAACATACGGACTACCATCCCGTTTCATTTTATGTTTATTTTATGTTTGTGTTATTTTGTTTTTAGCTTAAGTCGAGTCTAGTCTTGGCTTAGCAACACCATATTGTACATGTAATTAATCAAGATCTTTAACTCGCCACCAGTAAAATATCCCTTATCCAACAAATCCGTGTTTATCATATCCCTACACCTAACGTTATAACCCGTTTAAAAGCCCTCTTTGATAGTTTATCTTAGGTGCTTACGCCTAGTGGAGGAGGTTTTTGATCCTTTCCTAAGCCTATGGTAATCTATTTGCTATGACAGGTAGTGAGAGATATTATCCGTTTTCATGTATGAGATATACTTTTATGACACCTGAGAGATGTGAGTATCTAAACACTACTTGTGAGGTGCTAGTTTGTAATCTCCGTGCTTATTATGATTAAAGTGGAACGACTATTTGTTGTAATTACTTTTATATTAGCGTTAAATGACCCCTAACTTGTATTTTGATTAGAATAAAAGCGCATTTGCTTGAGGACAAGCAAATATCAAGTGTAAGGGTATTTGATGAAGCGAAAAGTGTACCGCTTTTAGGGGGTCATTTAAGCCCTAAATCGTATTTATTTGATCAAATATTGCCCTAAATCGTTCCTTTTGTCATTTTAGGTACTTTGGAGAAGAAATCTGGAAAAGGAAGCATTTTGGACGTTTTTGGAGCATAAAAGTGAAGAAAACGACAAAGTCTCCAAAGCTGCTGGAAAAGTACACTTGACGGCGTCAAGGATTACTCCTGACGGCGTCATGGCTTGGCAAAAGAGGTGGATATGAAAAATACACATGATAAGCCAGGGAGTTTTACAAAGGAAGTCTGACGGCATCACCCTTTAAGGTGATCAAGGCCATCACGGTTTATGTTAATGAGAGACGGCGTCAAGCACTAT
This sequence comes from Artemisia tridentata subsp. tridentata, assembly GCA_021014915.2. Taxonomy (NCBI): domain Eukaryota; kingdom Viridiplantae; phylum Streptophyta; class Magnoliopsida; order Asterales; family Asteraceae; genus Artemisia; species Artemisia tridentata. Next base: position 82,992,559 of record CP139505.1, read on the forward strand.
TCTGACGGCGTCAAGCCTTGATAAGCCAGGGAGGATTTTGGAGGACTAAAGAGGGACGGCGTCAGGAAGACCATCCGGGAACCCTAGACACGGCGAGGTGACGGCGTCAAGATCTATAACGTGACGCCGTCAGATACTAAGTTCTATATATAGTTTTGCAATTTTTTGTCATTGGTGTGCAACTTTGTGAGGAGAAACCCTAAGACGAATTTCTGCCATTTTTAAGGGTTTTTATACCCTTGGATCTCCCATGTTTAATTGAAGATAAGTAATCATTTAATCAATCAATATGTCTATGTGTTGTTTGATTATATCTTGTTCTTGTCTTTTAATTAACATGCTAGGCTAGATTTATCTTGTGTTTGCTTAGATCTAATGAAACCTAACTATTGATTATTGGTTATTAGTGTGTTATTAATTGTATTGGATGATTGTTTATCGATGTTAGGCTTAAGAAAACTGGCTAACCTCCTATACGGTAACTTGCTTGAACGTCTTAAGAAACATGAACCAATGCGTACTAAGGTTTTTATGGTTGTATTTAATGCATGAGCGAATTCTAGTGATCCCATGTTAGGAGCTTCTTAGCCGGCTCGACATAGGAGTGAAGTAGGAGCTTGTAGAGTTGGGGAAGTACGTAAGCCACCCCACGATTGGTATTAAGGAATACACCCGTCATCCACGCAATTAATACACACTAATCAACCGGTAAAAGAAAGTTAGGGAGTAAGGAAATCTAAGTAAACACATTTCTCTCCATATAAGTTTCACAACCTTTTCATTTTCAGTTATTTTATTTTATTTGCAATTGTAGTCATTTGGGTTAGTTGACTAGCAACTAATTCCGTCCACTCCTTCAAACCCGAGATTTTACTTGCTTTCATAAAAAAATATAAAAATACAAAAAGAATCTTCCCTCACCCTTAGGCCTATTAGAATAGTTTTTCAATCCTAACGACACTATTCCCCTAGAGAACGATCAATCCTCCGGTACTTGCCACTTCACTATACTACATCGGTCAGGTACACTGCCTGGTGGGGATTGCAAGCCTCTTGAGATCCCTCGAGAGGTAAAACCTGTTGTAAGGTCGCAAAACCACGCATCATATGACTTCATAGTTAAGAACACAAGGTGTCACAATAGAGAAATACTAAATGTAATACATAGAACAGATAATAGTCGCGACTCCCACAAACGGGATAAGTACAAAGATCCAAAATAACATAAGTCTCAAGGTTAAACATCGTCACTAAGGAATATCAAATGCAACTCCACGAGATATAACCCGGGAGGGTCTTGTCTTAAGTCTTGATAAGCCAGTCAATACTAAACCTTCTAAGTAGCTTCAATAACACCTGAAAATGGTACTAGAAAACGTCAACATAATGTTGGTGAGCTCGTAGGTTTAAAAGTAAAACCGTTGATCTGTGATAGCATAGTGTAGGACAAAAGTGAGCATGATAACCAATTATAAGCACATGTCGAAACCAAATAATGTCGCGCCAACTGAACCTGCCACGGTTGCACACATAAACAGAACACACTGAGGGGAGCTACCCCGATAGATCTATCATATTGTTTCGGCTCTCGAAAGAGTTAACAGTTGCGCATCAATGTACACACAGTCAAACAAATTGTAGCATATAATTGTATCAACACTGCTAGGATCCTGGACACACGATTAAGGTGGTTAAACCTTGTAACTTTGTGTGTATGATATGTTGTGTTAAAATGATTAAGTGCGCGGAATTCACTCAACCAAACTTAGAAGGTTGTGTATGTTATGGAAATGGAATTGTTATGTTTGTTAGTTAGCAATGAACACATAAAGATTATCACCAAACGATTCAATATTATTAAAGATAATAATACGAGTGATCTTGAAATATCACTAGGGTTACAACCTTGAATCTTATGTTTTTATCACTTGTGATATATTTGTGTTTGTTCTTATCTAACAATTATATGTTCTTGCAATAACAATATGCATGGACACTTGACAACTCTAACACACTTATCACTAGTCTAAGATCTCTTTTATAGTCAAAAGATCTTTACATATTGCTTAAAGTCTTGGCCGACTTACTTTGTTAACTTATCCTATTGAGTGTCAGTACATCAGATACAACATGTATCTATGTATACAACTTGTTAACTAAGCACATGGAGTAAGATATTATCTACCGTATATTGTTGACCAAAATACAATAAATATCTTTTCGATCTTATCCTTTCATCAGCAGAGTGTTCACTATCAGCAGGAACAAGTTATCGCTATCAGCAGAATCCATCAGCAGAATGCTAAGCCTATCAGCAGAGTCATTTATCACTATCAGCAGAGTGAAATGTTCTATCAGCAGAATCAACATTATCAGCAGAAACCATTTTGCACTAGCAGCAGAATTACACTTAGAGTATTTCTTGGATTAGAACCCGATATTAAACATCTTGAATATTTAATTCCCAACAATCCTCCCCTAAACATGTTAATCCTTTCAAACATGTTTCTGAATTAAATCTTGGATTGAAGATCTTTTAAACACTTATGTTCTTCAAGATTGAATATCTTCTCAGTAATTCATCTACTTTGCTCTTCTTTGACTTTAACAATATCAAAACATATTGAACCAATCTTGGACTAAAAGATGGTGCAATTTCCTTGGATGGAGGAATTATAAGAGGCAATGATGCTGTGTATCTTGGATGCTTGTTTCAACAAGTGAAATCATCTAACCAGCATGTATTTGAAGTGAAATTGAAACTTTTCTTCGTTTGATCTAGATAGAACTTTCTCCTTTGGAATGTTCTTGTCATTTTCAACCTCCTTATCTTGTATGCTCTTGTCTTCTCCTTCCTTTTATTGGATTATCTTCCTTTTCTGGGCCATTATTTCCTCCCCTGAGATTGTTACCTCCCCTGAAGCAAATAACTTTTGTTTCCTCCCCTTGTTTGGAAGATCTCACTATGTACCTTTGACTGATCTATCAATGTGAACTTGTTGTCAGACAATATTGTACATGAAGCCATCAATTCCTTAAGAGTTTAAGTTACTGCCCTCATCACTTCTAGGTGTGTTAACTCCTATGAGAGGTGAATCAGTGGACATTTTGATTCATGATCCATCAATGGATGGTTTTTGTGAATCCTTGAAAATCCTTTTAAGAAACCTTTTTGACTTAGTAGTATGTTCATGATTTTAGAATTGAAAAATCATACTACTTTCAACCATTTTGAAGGAATCAAGTGTATAACAGACACTTAATCAACATTTCGGTTTAAAGCAACCTCTGGTTGTGTGAGAACCAATATTTTTCAGTTATAAATAACTGCCTGTGTAAAGATAAATCTATTCAAAAGATTTTCTTGACAGGGTTTCCAGCTCATAGTAATTGTTGCCTCTAACACAAGTATTAGATTCACTTTTACTAGCTGTTCTTTCTATCAGATGTCCTCAGACTTGCACATTATACTTAAAAGTATAAAATGATAGAAAGTGAGTTGCATCAGTTACTATCTGATCAACTAAGTCATCAATTCAATGTGAAATATCATAACTAGATTTCAAGAAAGAAGTTTTAAGGAGTTTTGAATTCCCAAACTCAGTCCATCATAAACCTATTATGGTCAGCAGCTAATATCTCAATTTTGCTGTTTCCATTTCACTTGAAACATCCTTTGTGTTTACATATTCATACCTGAAATTGTTAGTCTAAAACCAAAAGAACAAAATACAAAGTACTTGTCTTGCATTAGTATAATCATAAGACCAACTATATGAATAACACAATGTAAATTTGTACTAGCAGCACCTTGTGTGCTTAGCAGTACCTTATGATACATTAGCAGTACCTTATAAATCAGCAGCAACAACAAAATTTTATTTAAAAAAAAAACACATCATATTGAAAATTTAAAGATTAAGCATTCCAATACTTGCTACCAAGTACTGAAACCTTGAAACATCAAAAGCTTTTGTTAGCAGATCTGCAAAATTATGTTCTGAAGCAATTTTAAGAACTTGAATTAATCTTTTCTCATTGCAGTCTCTTATAAAGTGATGTCTAATTTCAATGTGTTTTGTTTTAGAATGTTGTACTGGATTTTTAATAATACAAATTGTACTACTATTATCAATATGAATAACAGTGTTTAACAAATTGTACCCATAATCAAGGAGTTGGTTTTGAAGCCATAGAACTTGACTAGAGCAACTTGCAACAGCTATGTATTCAGCTTCAGTTGTTGAATTTGCCACATTTGTTTGCTTCTTACACTGCCATGATACAAGTCTACACCCAAGGAATTGACATCCTCCAGTTGTTGACTTTCTGTCCAAGCTAGCACCAGCATAATCATTATCCGAATATGCTACCAAGTCAAAAGGAGATTCTCTAGAATACCATATACCCAACTTTGGTTGACCTTTGAGATATCTAAAAATTCTCTTGACTGCAGTTAAATGAGAAACCTTTGGAGTAACTTGAAATCTTGCACAAACACAAACAGGAAACATGATATCAGGTCTAGATGATGTAAGGTACATCAAAAAGCCTATCATAGATATGTAATTGTGTACATCTACATTTTCTCCATCTTCATCTTTCAGAAGGTACTTCTCAGAGTCCATTGGTGTGCTTGCTATTTTTGAATCAGCAAATTGAAATTTTCTAAGTATCTCTGCAACATATTTGTCTTGACTAATAAATATGCCTTCAGATGATTGCTTAACTTGCAAACCCAAAAAGAATGTAAGTTCTCCCATAGAACTCATCTGAAACTTTTCTTTCATAAGCTTCTCAAATTCTAAACTCATATCTTTCCTAGTAGATCCAAAGATAATGTCATCCACATACACCTGCACTAACAGAAGATCCTTCTTGTGCTGTTTGATGAACAGTGTCTGATCAATCTTTCCTTTTTGAAATCCATTTTCTAATAAGTAGGAAGCTAGTGTTGCATACCAAGCTCTTGGTGCCTGATGAAGGCCATAGAGAGCTTTCACTACTCTGTACACTTTGTTTGGATGTAATGGATCAATGAAGCCTGGAGGTTGTGAAACATACACCTCTTCTCCAATTTCACCATATAAAAATGCACTCTTGACATCCATTTGGTAGACTGTGAAGCCTAAAAATGAAGCATAAGCTAGAAACAGCCTAATTGCCTCAATCCTTGCTACTGGAGCATAAACTTCATCATAATCTATCCCTTCTTCTTGTGTGTACCCTTGCGCTACTAATCTAGCCTTATTCTTGATCACTATTCCTCTTTCATCCCTTTTGTTCTTAAAAACCCATCTAGTGCCAATTACCTTCACACCTGTAGGTAAATCAACTAGCACCCAAACCTTTTGAATCTTGAACTGAAGAAGCTCTTCTTGCATAGCCTCTACCCAGCTTGAATCATCTAGGGCTGTAAGAATTGTCTTTGGTTCAGCTTGTGAGAGAAAACATACAAACAAGCAAGAGTTTAAAAGCTCATGCCGTTTTGAAGCATAAAGGGCATCAAGAAACCCTTGTTGGTCTGAAGACATCAATTGTTGTCTTGTCTTCTGATGAAGCGAAAAGTGTACCGCTTTTAAGGGGTCATTTAAGCCCTAAATCGTATTTATTTGATCAAATATTGCCCTAAATCGTTCCTTTTGTCATTTTAGGTACTTTGGAGAAGAAATCTGGAAAAGGAAGCATTTTGGACGTTTTTGGAGCATAAAAGTGAAGAAAACGACAAAGTCTCAAAATCGGCTAAAAAGTACCTTAGACGGCGTCAGATATTATTCTAGACGGCGTCACGGCTTGGCAAGAAAAAGGTGGATATGAAAATAACTCATGATAAGCCAGTGAAATTTGCATGGGAATTCTGACGGCGTCACCCTTTGGAGTGATCAAGGTCGTCACGGCTTAAGCTAAAGAGGGACGGCGTCACGCCTATTTCCGACGGCGTCAAGCCTTGATAAGCCAGAACGGATTTTGGAAAGCCAAAGAGGGACGGCGTCAAGAAGGCCATCCGGGAACCCTAAAAGCGGCGAGGTGACGGCGTCACACTCCATAACGTGACGCCGTCAGATCTGAAAGTCTATATATAGTTTTGCAATTTTTTGTCATTAGTGTGGAACTTATTGGGGAACTTTGTGTGTGAAAACCCTAAGACGATTTTAGCAGCTCTTTCAAGGCTTTTTGCCTTGAGATCTTCCATGTTACATTGAAGATAAGTTATCAATTAATCATTCAATATGTCTATGTGTTGTTTGATTCTATCTTGTTCTTGTCTTTTGTTTAACATGTTAGGCTAGGTTATCTTTGTGTTTGCTTAGATCTAATGAAACCTAGCTATTGATTATTGGTTATTAGTGTGTTATTAGTTGTATTGGATGATTGTTCATCTATGTTAGGCTTAAGAAAACTGGCTAACTTCCTATTCGGTAACTTGCTTGAACGTCTTAAGAAACATGAACCAATGCGTACTAAAGGTTTTTATGGTTGTATTTAATGCATGAGCGAATTCTAGTGATCCCATGTTAGGAGCTTCCTAGCCGGCTCGACATAGGAGTGAAGTAGGAGTTCATAGAGTTGGGGAAGTACGTACGCCACCCCACGAATGGTATTAAGGAATACACCCGTCATCCACGCAACTAATACACACTAATCAACCGGTAAAAGATAGTTAGGGAGTAAGGAAATCTAAGTAAACACATTTCTCTCTACATAAGTTTTACCACCTTTTCATTTTCAGTTATTTTATTTTATTTGCATTCGTAGTTATTTGGGTTAGTTGACTAGCAACTAATTCCGCCCACTCCTTAAAACCCGAGATTTTACTTGCTTTCATAAAAAAATATAAAAACACAAAAATAATCTTCTCTCACCCTTAGACCTATTAGAGTAGTTTTTCATACCTAACGAACACTATTCCCTGTGGAGAACGATCAATCCCCCGTACTTACCACTACACTATACTACATCGGTCAGGTACACTGCCTGGTGGGGTTGTAAGCCTCTTGAGATCCCTCGAGAGGTAAAACCTGTTGTAAGGTTGCAAAACCACGCATCAAGTTTTTGGCGCCGCTGCCGGGGAATAGTTATTGTTTAGGTTGAATTTTTATTTTATAGGTCTACTCACTAGATTCCTTTCTAGTGAGATTTTTATTTTATTTTTTTTTTGGTTTTCTTTAGTCTATCTATTTTCTTCGTTTCTTTGTTCGTAACCATTACCATCCGACATCATGGAAGATGGTAATATCCTCAACCCACCACAACAACCACCACCTCCTAGAGCCCGTACTTTAGGAGAGTACTCCCGTCCTAGCCACCATGGCTATCGAAACACCATTGAGCTCACTCAAGGAGCCAATGTCACTCCCTTGCGATCCGACACCATCCGGTTGGTGCAAAGCGGATGCGCATTCCATGGACTTCGTTCTGAAGATCCTAATCAACATCTCAAGGACTTTCTCAAAATCGTTGATTCTATAGACCTTGATGTTGCCACTCGAGAGACGACCCGACTGCGTCTCTTTCAATTCTCTTTGCGGGACCAAGCTAGTCAATGGCTAGAGCGTCAACCCGCAGGATCCATCACCTCTTGGGATGATCTCACTACTCGTTTCCTTGCTCAGTTTTTCCCACCGGGAAGAACTACCAAGTTAAGGAATGATATCTTGATGTTCCAACAACGTCAAGGCGAAACCCTCTACGAGGCATGGACTCGATTCAAGGACTTACTCCAAAAAGTCCCTCACCATGGCATAGAACTTTGGCTCCAAGTCCAAATCTTCTATGACCATATCAATCTCTCCACGAGGCAAACCATTGACCAAGCGGCTGGTGGTAAGCTACGTGATCTAAGTGCGGAACAATCATGGGCTCTCCTAGAAGATCTTGCTCTTTATGACAACGAAAGTTGGAGTGATCCCCGTGATTTGAATAAAACGGTCAAGGCAATATCTTTGCCTTCGAACAATTCAAGCACTTCCGACCGTAGGATCATAGAACTTGAAGACCAAGTCAAGTTTCTCATGAAATCCTACGAGGCTCCTAAACCTTCAAGCCAAGTGAACAAAATCACTTCTTCATGTGAATTATGTAGTGGTCCCCACGACACTCGTGATTGCATGGAACTCCCCGAACAAGCTTTTGCGGACTACGCATCCTCGCGTACCGACGGAGCGGGAGACAAGTGGTACACTTTCAAACCCGAGCCAAACCACTACGGTGATTCATACAACCCCTCATGGAAAAATCACCCAAACCTTAGGTGGAAGCAAAACCAAAACACACAACAAACCAATTCTTCCAACCCACCTAATCGTTTCCAATCAAGCGGTTCCAACTCGAACCATACTTTCAACAACAATCCTTCCGGCAATGGTAGTACCAATAACTTTGAAGGATTGATGTCCCAATTTATGGCATCTCAAGAAGCTCGGATAGCTAGATTCGAATCCAAATTCAATCAACAACAAACGGAGATGACCAATAAAATTGACAACTTGTTGAAAGCCCTCAATAACCAAGTGTTATCACCTCCACATAAGGACGCTAGGAACACAAATAGCGGACCCCAAGTAAAAGACCCCTCTTCATCCAAAAACGTCCACTTTGTCAATGTTGTCACTATCAAACCAATTGATAGGAATGAGGATAATAGTGAACCTGAGGATGAGGTTAAGAAAGTCGAGGTTGATAAAGAAGTTAGGAAAAGTGAGATTGAAGAAGTAGATGATGATGAGGACCACTTCAATAGGCTACCCACTAAGGAAGAGCGCGCATATCATACAAACTTATTCGATGACCCCGAGACACCATACTTCCTAGGTAGACCAATCATAGAAATAGGCGACCCTTCTAATATCAACATACCATGCAACATCGGACATTTGCATGTGTAGAAAGCCTACATCGACCTTAGATCACCCATAAACATCATGACTAGAGCCCACTACAACTTGATAATGAAAAATCAACTTGGGTATAGGATGTTCCCTGACAAGGGTTGGATGAGTAACTTCACGGGAAGAGTTAAGGGATTACCGGTTTATGTAGGAAACTTCACCTATGTCACCAACTTTGTAATTGTTGAAGATATCCGCCCAATAGTCGATGCATCCTTAACTCAAGTGGTTTTTGGAAAACCATTTGTTGAGGTCTCTAGAATGACTTATGAACCTTCCTTAGGGATAGTTAGATTTAAGGATGAGACCGATGAGGTAAACTACCAAATGCCATATAAGATAGAACAATTCCAACACTTGTCAAATGTTGAGAAGGAGCTTAAGAAAGCGGTCTACTATAGGAATGATGAGGATAGAAATAAAGGAGTAGACTATGTTATGGAAAGGATATCCGGTTTCTACAAAGATTGTTTGAAATTAGGACCGGAATATAAAACCGGGAATGAAAATGGCCTAGGAACCGTGACCAATGATGGAATCACGTAATGTACGTGACTTTGAGTCTAGCTACAAGACTCGTTAATAAAGAAAAGCGCTTCTTGGGAGGCAACCCAAGTTTTATTTGCTTTGTGTGTTTACTTATTTGTTTGTTTGATTTTATTTGTTTCCGTATGTATGTTTAAATTTTATTAGTATTGATTCATGTTCAAAACTAATTTGTGAAAATGCTTTATCTTGTTTTTAACTTCGTCTTAACTACATATAAAGGTATTTTGCAAAAGTTAAGTGTAAGGGAAATCTAAATCGGTTTATTAGAACACAAATGAACATGAATCATAATAATAATAAATGAACATACATATTAGTATTTGTTTGAGTCAAATGCTTGTATCGAGTCATAATGATGTTTTGCAGGAATCCCAGGAAGTAAGGTATAGGTTTTTCCAAAATTTTTCCGGAAACGTAACATGAGAATTCTGTCAGATCATTTCTGACGGCGTCAGGAGTTACAACCTGACGGCGTCAGGTTTAATTTTCTGAAAAATTTTGAAAGTTTTGTTTTCATAAAAAGTTTTTATTAAATCTATAACTTATAATCTCTAGGAATCTGCAAAATTATCATTCCACCAGCATTATATCCTTATATATAGAGTTTATCCCGCCGATGTTATGCAGGTTTTCGTGTTTGTTTTCTCAGGTTTAACAGGTTATTTTGGACAAGGAAATGTTTTGGATCAAGCTTATGGCGATGCATTAGTCATGGAGCTTCAACATTACTTTGGAAGAAGATCTAACCGTGTTACTTCATTATCCACCGAACGAATCAGGGGAGTATTTGATTTCATTCTTTTACTTTTTTTTCTTTTACATCTTGTTATTTGAACATTGGGGACAATGTTCATCTTAAGTGTAAGGGGGGGTAAAAGTACGATTAGAGAATGCTATTGCGCTTGATTTTTGTTTGTTTAATAGTAAATGTGTAATAAAACTGAGATAAATACCTGTTAGGGTAATTTTAGTGCCAAATTTAAAATTTTTTACAACATGTAGGAGTGAGACTTTAGTTCTAATGAGCGTCTCATGGATAGGAAGTTATATGACTAGCACAAAAACCGTACCACTAAAAAATTTTCCACCCCCAAATATGTGAGGTTCGCCCCTAGAATTGGTAGGAAAAACATTTATGCTATGATTTGTGTACCGGTAGCACTTAGATTCTAGAACTTGCGTTAGGACCATTCCAAGGCCACAAGTGAGACTACATTCGTGTAGTTAGATTTACTACATGATAAGAGGCATTAAGATTAACCCATTGTTTTACACCTGTGTTTTTGTTATAATTACGTTGGCTACATTGGTCAAGTAATTCTCCCACACCCTTTGCGTTGTACTCATTTTTAGTACACGATACCCCTAGTACACCCCTCAGAGCCTATCTTTTCGTTTCTAACTTTAAGCATTTTACTTAAAGTAAGAATTTGTTTACACCCCACTAAAATGTACACCCAAATCGCCTTAGCCTACCTTGTATGCACTCAATTTTAGTGCATTATTGTGACAACATTTGTTTAAACCCAAGTTAATTATCTAGTTGATTACATGGTTGCTAGGTCGAGTCATATCCTTGTACATATTGTTTTGGGACGATTGGGACTCATGGGTAAAGTACTAGTGTAATGGAGTAATGGGGAAGAACATCATTTATTACCCCTATTTGTGCTAAATATTTTAAAAGTACTCCAAGTGTTTTGATTATCTTAATTCGAGTCATTAGAATAGTTATTTGTAAAGTTATGTAAAAGTTCAAGTGTAAGGGGAATGAAATGCCCCTATGATGTATTATTTTGGATGGTAGGGCAAAAGTGTATACAAAAAAAAAAAAAAAAAAAAAAAAAAAAAAAAAATTCGAAAAATCAAGAAAAATACAAAAAAATGAGAAAAAGAAAAGTAGAAAAAACATACGGACTACCATCCCGTTTTATTTTATGTTTATTTTATGTTTTTGTTGTTTTCTTTCATTAGCTTAAGATTGAGTCGAGTCTTGGCTTAGCAACATTGTATAGTACATGTAATTAATCAAGATCTTTAACTCGCCACCAGTAAAATATCCTTTATCCAACAAAACCGTGTTTTCCTTTTCCCTACACCTAACGTTATAACCCATGTAAAAGCCCTCTTTGATAGTTTATCTTAGGTGCTTACGCCTAGTGGAGGAGGTTTTCGATCCTTTCCCAAGCCTATGGTAATCTATTTGCTATGACAGGTAGTGAGAGATATTATCCGTTTTCATTTATGAGATTTATTTTGATGACACTTGAGAGATGTGAGTATCTAAACACTACTTGTGAGGTGCTAGTTTGTAATCTCCGTGCTTATTATGATTAAAGTGGAATGAATATTTGTTGTAATTACTTTTATGTTAGCATTAAATGACCCCTAACTTGTATTTTGATTAGAATAAAAGCGCATTTGCTTGAGGACAAGCAAATCTCAAGTGTAAGGGTATTTGATGAAGCGAAAAGTGTACCGCTTTTAAGGGGTCATTTAAGCCCTAAATCGTATTTATTTGATCAAATATTGCCCTAAATCGTTCCTTTTGTCATTTTAGGTACTTTGGAGAAGAAATCTGGAAAAGGAAGCATTTTGGACGTTTTTGGAGCATAAAAGTGAAGAAAACGACAAAGTCTCAAAATCGGCTAAAAAGTACCTTAGACGGCGTCAGATATTAGTCTAGACGGCGTCACGGCTTGGCAAGAAAAAGGTGGATATGAAAATAACTCATGATAAGCCAGTGAAATTTGCATGGGAATTCTGACAGCGTCACCCTTTGGAGTGATCAAGGTCGTCACGGCTTAAGCTAAAGAGGGACGGCGTCACGCCTATTTCCGACGGCGTCAAGCCTTGATAAGCCAGAACGGATTTTGGAAAGCCAAAGAGGGACGGCGTCAAGAAGGCCATCCGGGAACCCTAAAAGCGGTGAGGTGACGGCGTCACACTCCATAACGTGACGCCGTCAGATCTGAAAGTCTATATATAGTTTTGCAATTTTTTGTCATTAGTGTGGAACTTATTGGGGAACTTTGTGTGTGAAAACCCTAAGACGATTTTAGCAGCTCTTTCAAGGCTTTTTGCCTTGAGATCTTCCATGTTACATTGAAGATAAGTTATCAATTAATCATTCAATATGTCTATGTGTTGTTTGATTCTATCTTGTTCTTGTCTTTTGTTTAACATGTTAGGCTAGGTTATCTTTGTGTTTGCTTAGATCTAATGAAACCTAGCTATTGATTATTGGTTATTAGTGTGTTATTAGTTGTATTGGATGATTGTTCATCTATGTTAGGCTTAAGAAAACTGGCTAACTTCCTATTCGGTAACTTGCTTGAATGTCTTAAGAAACATGAACCAATGCGTACTAAAGGTTTTTATGGTTGTATTTAATGCATGAGCGAATTCTAGTGATCCCATGTTAGGAGCTTCCTAGCCGGCTCGACATAGGAGTGAAGTAGGAGTTCATAGAGTTGGGGAAGTACGTACGCCACCCCACGAATGGTATTAAGGAATACACCCGTCATCCACGCAACTAATACACACTAATCAACCGGTAAAAGATAGTTAGGGAGTAAGGAAATCTAAGTAAACACATTTCTCTCTACATAAGTTTTACCACCTTTTCATTTTCAGTTATTTTATTTTATTTGCATTCGTAGTTATTTGGGTTAGTTGACTAGCAACTAATTCCGCCCACTCCTTAAAACCCGAGATTTTACTTGCTTTCATAAAAAAATATAAAAACACAAAAAGAATCTTCTCTCACCCTTAGACCTATTAGAGTAGTTTTTCATACCTAACGAACACTATTCCCTGTGGAGAACGATCAATCCCCCGTACTTACCACTACACTATACTACATCGGTCAGGTACACTGCCTGGTGGGGTTGTAAGCCTCTTGAGATCCCTCGAGAGGTAAAACCTGTTGTAAGGTTGCAAAACCACGCATCATCTTCACACCTGACTGTATATCTCCAATCACATTTTCCAAGGAGTGAACTTTGTGAATTCTTGATTGTGGTGTAGTAGGAACTTGATAATTTGATGGAATATTGTTGAAATCCACCTCATTATCTGAGAATTCTGCTTCTTTTGTTTCTGAAGGGCCAGCAGCAGAGTCATTTGGCCGAACAGCAGAATCAGTAAGCTTATCAGCAGAGTCATCAGCAGAAACAGATACACTACCAGCAGCAACAGAAATACTACCAGCAGAAACACTTTGTTGTTCCTGAGTTCCATATTCTTTACTTTCATCTTCAACACCTTCTTTAGCTTTACTAGAAGAAGATTCATCAGTTGTCGAAGTTGATTCCACAATTGAATTTGACCATATTGGCATTATCACATCATTTTGATCTTTCTCTAACTCTGCCTCATTTGTTGTATTTGAACCTGCAAAATCATTATTTTCTGCAACAAAAGGCACATAATTCATTGAATTTGTTAGATACTCTAGATCAAATAGCCATTTTGGTCCTTGACCTTCTACATTGGATTTGTTTTCTAAAAACTCCACATGTAGATTTTCTTCTACAATTTCTTTTCTTGTGTTGTAAACTCTAAATGCTTTGCTATTGAGAGAATAACCAACAAAGAAACCTTCATCTGCCTTACCATCGAATTTTCCTAAATGGTCTAAGGTATTGAGAATTGTCACATGACATCCAAAAGGTCTAAGAAATCCTATTGCAGGAGTTCTGCCATTAAAAAGTTCATATGATGTCTTATTGTGAGGCTGCACAACTAGAACTCTATTTTGAACATAGCAAGCAATGTTGACTGCCTCTGCCCAAAAATTTATTGGTAGCTTAGAATCAGCTAACATTGTTCTAGCAGCTTCAATTAGTGTTCTATTCTTTCTTTCAGCTACACCATTATGTTGTGGTATTCTAGCAACACTAAATTCTCTCTTAATACCTTTTTCTTTGCAGAAATCATCCATAACTCTATTCTTAAACTCTGTCCCATTATCACATCTAATGACTTTCACTTTCTTGCTTACTTGATTTTCTATCTGTGTAATGAAGTCCTAAAGGATGCTTGATGTCTCATCCTTAGTGGCTAAAAAGAAAACCCATGTAAATCTACTATAGTCATCAGTAATAACTAGACAATATCTCTTATGCATTATGCTCATTACTAAAACAGGTCCAAATAAGTCCATATGTAGCATAAACAAAGACTGATTGATAGAGTTAAAAATCTTGGGCTTACAAGTGGCTTTGTGTTGTTTACCTTTTAGACAAGCAATGCATGTTTGATCATTTTCAAATCTTTTGTGAGGTAAACCTCTTACCAAACCATTCTTAACAATTTTATTTATGGTTTTGAAGTTAATATGACCAAGCCTTCTATGCCATAACATTGATTCATCCAATGTGGCCTTTGTAACAAGACAAGTTAAATTCTTTTTAGGAATAATATTCTTCATGTCTACACTGTACATATTGCCCTTTCTAGGAATTCTAAGAAGTACTTGACTTTCATCTGGCATCTTAAAATCAGGAGAAAGTACAAGACATTCAGTCTCACAGAAAAGAACATTATTCTTTTTGTCACACATTTGTGAGACACTAAAAAGATTATAATTTAGCTCTTTTACATAGAACACATCTTCAAAATCTAAATTTCCGGTTTTGATTATACCTTTACCAGAAATTTTGCCACGAACACCCCCTCCAAAGGTAACATATCCTCCATTAAAAGCTTCAAAATCTGAGAGATAAGACATGTTGCCTGTCATGTGCCTTGAACATCCACTATCTGAGTATCCTTGATCCTCTTCCTGATCATTTGAATGTTCCTGCACACAAATAAGAGTGTTAGTTTCTTTTGGGGATCCAAGCCATTACTGACTTGGATCTGCCTCTTGCATCAATGTTATTGAATCTTTTGTGGATAGTTGATGCAAAATTGGATTTGAGAATCCAACATGCTGAGGCCTTAACAGCATTTGCCCTATTTCCCTTAGCAGCAGAGTGAACCACATACTTATCAGCAGAGTTTTCTAACTTTGTAGTTCTACCCTTTGGTTTCCAAACTTGTTTTTGGACCACTGCTTTTGTTTGAATGGGCCTTAGAACAGTTGTTGGTGCATGTTTGAAAAATGTTTTTGCACCCTTAGCTGTTGATTTTGGGTTAATAGTCATAAATGGTCGAGCAGCAGGAACAAATTTTCTAGCAGCAGGATCATTTGGTCTATCAGCAGGATCAGATTTTGAGATAGACTTGTTTTTGACTACTCTGGGGTTTGATTTCTTAGAACTAGAGTGAAAGTGAGATTTAGGTGTTTGCCTTTTGTGGTTCACTCTATGATTTTCATACCCAGATACCCATTGGTTGCAGAAAGCTGCAAGATGGTCAAAACTGCCACATGTGTAACAAGCTTTATTATAAAAAGCAAAGTCATCACCTAATTGGTTAGACTTGAGGTTGTTCCAATTCCTTTGGTTACCTCTGGGCTTGTTGGTGGTTCTATATTGCTCACAATATCTAACTGGTTGCCTGACATACTTAATGTTTGATTTAGGCCTATCAGTATTGTGTTTGACTACCTTAGAAACACTTGTTTCTACTTTCTTAACCAAAACAGGTTTAGACATAACCTGTTCTTCTTCATCATCATCACTATCAGTTGTACAATCTTCAACAACTATAGTTTCTCCTTTCTTAGCAAAGGACACCTTGTCCTGATAAAGTAAAGTTTTATCTAAACTTTTACTTATCTTTGCTACCTTAAGACTCTTACTAGTCTTAGAACCATATTCCATGATTGGTTCTTGAAACTCAGCTAAACCTGTATGTGCTAGGTCAACACCTGGAGGTGAAGGAACACCTCTATATGGTGGAGGGACAGTTTTGTAACCTACACCTGAATTAGCTTTATCAATTACCTGAGCTTCCCAAATCTTATTCATTCCTTCTGAGGCATGTGCTAGAGTATCTATAGTTACCTTAACATTTTCTTTTTCAGTTTTGACTTCAGATAACTGTCTACTTTGATCATTAAGTAATTCATCTCTAAATGCTATTCCTCTTTTTAAAGCATTTAAGTCATCAGTAAACGTAGATTCATTCTTTTTATAATGTAGAATCTGTTTTTCTAAAACTCCTACACACCTCTTATGATTAGCTAAATTATGAAGAACATCAATTAATTCTTCTCTAAAAGCATCAAATCTCTTTTTAATGTCTTCATAATTTTTAAGATTAGGACATGAATTAGTACAAGTAGGAATAATATCTACCTCTGAATCAGAAGAAGCCATTAGAGCAATCTCATCGACAACAAGAGCAGCATTTGGTGGTGCATCCTCTTCAGTAGCCATAGAGCTCCAATCATATCCAATACCATCAATAGCCAGCATAGCCTTTGGCTCTTCCACCAGTACTTCCTTATTCCTTTCTTGTTTATACCAAGTGTTCCTATTATCCTGCTTCCTTGGTGATGAAGCGAAAAGTGTACCGCTTTTAAGGGGTCATTTAAGCCTTAAATCGTATTTATTTGATCAAATATTGCCCTAAATCGTTCCTTTGTCATTTTAGGTACTTTTGAGGAGAAATCTGGAAAAGGAGGCATTTTGGACGTTTTTGGAGCATAAAAGTGAAGAAAACGGCAAAGTCTCAAGAATCGGCTAAAAGTTACTCTTGACGGCGTCACAATTTACTCTGGACGGCGTCATGCTTTGGCAAGAAAAGTTGGACGTGAAATTTACTCATGACGGGCCAGTGAAAATAGCATGTGAATTCTGACGGCGTCACGCTTTAACTTGATCAAGGGCGTCACGGCTTAATTCATAAGGGGACGGCGTCACGTTCAAGGTTCGACGGCGTCAAGCCTTGATAGGCCAGAATGGATTTTTGAAGAGCTAAAGAGGGACGGCGTCAAGAAGGTCATCCGGGAACCCTAAAAGCGGCGAGGTGACGGCGTCACACTCCATAAGGTGACGCCGTCAGATCCAAAAATCTATATATAGTTTTCTAATTTTTTGTCATTGGGGAGGGCTTAGTGTGTGGAATTTTGGGATAAAACCCTAAGACGATTTTAGCTACTTTTTCAGGGCTTTTTGCCTTGAGATCTTCCATGTTTCATTGAAAGATAAGTTATCAATTAATCATTCAATATGTCTATGTGTTGTTTGATTCTATCTTATTCTTGTCTTTTGTTTAACATGTTAGGCTAATTTTATCTTGTGTTTGCTTAGATCTAATGAAACCTAGCTATTGATTATTGGTTATTAGTGTGTTGTTAGTTGTATTGGATGATTGTTTATCTATGTTAGGCTTAAGAAAACTGGCTAACTTCCTATTCGGTAACTTGCTTGAACGTCTTAAGAAACATGAACCAAATGCGTACTAAAGGTTTTTATGGTTGTATTTAATGCACAAGCGAATTCTAGTGATCCCATGTTAGGAGCTTCCTAGCCGGCTCGACATAGGAGTGAAGTAGGAGCTTGTAGAGTTGGGGAAGTAAGTACGCCACCCCACGAATGGTATTAAGGAATACACCCGTCATCCACCGCGACTAATACACACTAATTAACCGGTAAAAGATAGTTAGGGAGTAAGGAAATCTAAGTAAACACATTTCTCTACACATAAGTTTCTCACCAAACTTTTCATTTTTGTTATTTATTTTATTGCATTCGTAGTAATTTGGGTTAGTTGACTAGCAACTAATTCCGCCCACTCCTTCAAAACCGAGATTTTACTTGCTTTTCATAAAATATAAAAAAAACATAAAAAGAATCTTCCTCAACCCTTAGACCTAATTAGAGTAGCCTTTCACACCTAACGAACACTATTCCCTGTGGAGAACGATCAATCCCCCGTACTTACCACTACACTATACTACATCGGTCAGGTACACTGCTTGGTGGGGTTGTAAGCCTCTTGAGATCCCTCGAGAGGTAAAACCTGTTGTAAGGTTACAAAACCACGCATCAAGTTTTTGGCGCCGTTGCCGGGGAATAGTTATTGTTTAGGTTGAATTTTTATTTCTGTTAGGTCTACTCACTAGATTCCTTTCTAGTGAGATTTTTATTTTATTTTTCTAGATTTTCTTTAGTCTATCTATTTTCTTCGTGTCTTTGTTCGTAACCATACCATCCGACATCATGGAAGATGGCAATATCCTTAACCCTCACAACCCACCACCACAACAACCACCACCACCTCCTAGAGCCCGTACTTTAGGAGAGTATTCCCGTCCTAGCCACCATGGCTATCGAAACACCATTGAGCTCACTCAAGGAGCCAATATCACACCCTTGCGATCCGACACCATCCGGTTGGTGCAAAGCGGATGCGCATTCCATGGACTTCGTTCTGAAGATCCTAATCAACACCTCAAGGACTTTCTTAAAATCGTTGATTCTATAGACCTTGATGTTGCCACTCGAGAGACGACCCGATTGCGTCTCTTTCAATTCTCTCTGCGGGACCAAGCTAGTCAGTGGCTAGAACGTCAACCCGCAGGATCCATTACCTCTTGGGATGATCTCACCACTCGTTTCCTTGCTCAGTTTTTCCCACCGGGAAGAACTACCAAGCTAAGGAATGATATCTTGATGTTCCAACAACGTCAAGGCGAAACTCTCTACGAGGCATGGACTCGATTCAAGGACTTACTCCAAAAAGTCCCTCACCATGGCATGGATCCTTGGCTACAAATCCAAATCTTCTATGATGGTGTCAATCATCAAACTAGAAAAGCCATAGATTACGCCGCCAATGGGAGATTGAGCAGGCTCAGTGTCGATAAGTGCTGGGAAGTCATTGAGGACTTAGCACAGTACGAAGAAGAAGAATGGGATGACTCAACATTCTCGGAAGAAGGGATTTTAAATTGCATAAGTGCAACCCAAGAACAGCTGTTCGCAAACATAAAAAGGCAGGTTGAGAGCTTAATGAAAGCTGAGATACCTACGGCTGATAAAAATCCCGATGAGTGCGTGAACACAATTGGTAAACATACGTTTCACCAATTCTCACGACAAGATGAATTTGAAGGGATAATGCTAACTTTCGTGAACAACCAAGAAAGGCGGATCCAGGAATTAGAAACTCACTTGAAAAACACCCAAGATATGTTCATGGAACTAGCAGAAAAATTCATCTCGAGAATAAAAGAGAAAATTAGGGAAGAAGCCTCACACAAAAAGATCGAGAAGATTTTTGAACTCCCGGTCCCTAATGAACCATACAACGAATGGGATGATGAAACCCTCCTCCCCGAGCCTTCACTTTTAAAACCCTCTTATCTATTTGGATCCTCTCGCGAGAAAAAGAATTCTCAAGATCGTAGCATTTTCGTGGGGAGCATGGTTGTCACGCTCCCTAACTTTCATGAAGCTAGGAAACGATCTTTTGGCTTTAAGCCAGGTGTGAGAAGAACTCAATTAAAGCACACCATCATTTCGAAAACCCCTTGGGAAAGTTCCTCTCACTCCCTGAATACTCGCCTTGATGGAAATTGGGACCCGAATAAGACGTCAACCGACCCTTTTCAACACTTTACTACACCCCGTGACAGCAACAAAACATTTGACCCAGGAGGAACTTGTTAACGAGACTAGCTATCAGGATTATTGACCCTGACTAGCTGCTCTCTTAAAGTACGAGGGGCTCATTTGTAAACTGGCACAAAGTAGCAAAATACGCTAATCTGACGGCGTCAGAATTCAAACGTGACGCCGTCACCCCGTCTGCACAGCAATAATAACTTTAATTCCATCACTTTCATCACAAACCCCACAAACCATATGCTCTCCAACCCCACCTTCGAATTTCCAGGATCAAATTCACCGACTTTCGTCATCAATTTCCACGTGGTAAGTAATTTTTATTCATTCTTTTCGTTTCAATTACTCATAGGATTTGTCAATTTCGAAAGCCCTCTACTCATGATACCCTAGGGTTGATTCATGCTTAGAACTCATAATGTCTTTTAATTAGTGTTATTTTAGCAATGATTAAAAGCATGTGATTGTTAGCAATCAAATGGGTTAATTCACTAATAGGGTGGCCACGAATTTGAACCATAACCTGTGATCCAATCACCCATTTTTCTGCAAAAAGTGGTGTGTGGTTATTGAGCCTGAAGTTTGAATATTGATTTTTCCCTCGTAATCATGGATTTGAACACTGGTCGAATCTGACGGCGTCACCTATCAAAGCGTGACGGCGTCAGACCTGTCTGATGCGCCACCAATTCTTTTATTCACATATTAACACTTTTGTTCCTCCTGCTTTGTTCCAGATAATGAGTAAGCGTCAAAGACCCAGCCGAGGAAGTTCTTCCCGATCTCAACAAGAAAACTTTGGGGATACGGTCCTCAGTTGGGGTATCTTTGACAACGATGCTGCTACAAGCAAATACGCACAATTGCTACTACACAAGGTCGAGAATGGAGCAGTGGTTGACTGGGGCTTTCTGAGGAGAATAGGTCTTGAGCAGACTTTTCTCCAAAGTTTTCAGACGGATGGGTTTTACCGGCCCACAGTGGGAAAGACTGTTTAAGATTCAGGAGCCGGTATATGAGGAGTTGGTACGGGAGTTCTTTGCCACCTTTCATTTTGACATGGCTGAGGCAAGGACCGATGTGGGCGGTACCACGATCTATTTCAGGCTGGGGGGTGAGCTAAGGACGTGTTCTGTTACTGAGTTTGGGTGGAGACTTGGGTTATACGATCAGCATGATACCATTCAGGCAGGGTTCATGCAAAGGTTGTTGCGTGGGGAGTCGATGAAAAATGATTTTAGATGCTCCATGTTTTGGCAAACTATTGGGGATGGGGTGTATACCTCGACCACTGTGGCATCCCAAATCAGGGATCCTAGGGTTCGGTTGACTCATCGTTGCCTCACCTACAGCTTGACAGGGCGTCACAGCTCTCACCACCGTGTCACAGCTTCTGATCTCTTCTACCTGTACACCATCTACTCTAATGATGTTTACTGCAACATCCCGTTTTGGGTTGCTAGCTTTATGCATGGTGGAGTTGGGGAGAGGGAAGGTGACAGGATTTATGGTGGGATGTTTATCACCCGACTGGCCCAGTCTTATGGAGTCCTCAAGCCCGAGGTCATGAGGTATTTGAGTGGTGATGCATGCAGGACGGTGAAGGAGAGGTCCTTGAAGCAGATGGATGTGATTATGGAGATGCATGATGGGTCCTTTATGTGGTATCATCCGGTCAGAGCTGAGGATGATGATGATGAGGATGATGAGGAGGAGGAGGAGCCCCAGCCAGCAGCAGCATGAGGGATATGAGGCCGGTACAGCTGATTACTACCGGCATATGAGCAGGGGGGACTGGCAGGCTCACCAGGGGACCTGGATGGGCCAGGTTGATACGTGGAGGACCAGGGTGGACGACAGGTTCGACTGGATGTACGATCACACGGTTCGTCAGATGCAGCATCTTTCTACACGTGATCAGTTGGACCCGCATCTGCAGATTGACCCTTTCCCGGGTCGTGAGCAGGATTACCCTCCTTATGGGTACCACGGGCATCTTCCTCCTGGCTATGACTATCGCCAAGGACCCCCACACCAGTGATGATGTGATTTGATGTGTTGATGTTTGAACAATTTGATATTTGGTTGTATGTGTTGAAACAATATGGTCTGTAATAATTTAGGGAAGGCATCTGTTTGCCTTAAAACATTTGTTACATTGATTTTATTTATCGCATGCTAGCCTCATTTGATTATTTGTTTTATTTGCTTTGTGTGTTTATTTATTTGTTTGTTTGTTTTTATTTGTTTCCGTATGTGTTTTTAATTTTTATCATTATTGATTCATGTTCAAAACTAAATTGTGAAAATGCTTTATTTTGTTTTTAACTTCGTCTTAACTACATATAAAGGTATTTTGCAAAAGATAAGTGTAAGGGAAATCTAAATTGGTTTATTAGAACACATATGAACATGAATCGTAATAATAATAAATTAGCATACATATTAGTATTTGTTTGAGTCAAATGCTTGTATCGAGTCATAATGATGTTTTGCAGGATTTCCAGGAAGTAAGGTAAAGGTTTTTCCAGAAATTTTCCGGAAACTTAAAATGAAATTTTTTGTCAGGTCATTTCTGACGGCGTCAGGGTTTATAACCTGACGGCGTCAGATTTAATTTCCAGAAATTTTTGAAAGTTTTTGTTTTTAAAAAAGTTTTTACTAAAATCTCCAACTTATAATCTCCAGGAATCTGCAAAGTTATCATTCCACAAGCATTATATCCTTATATATAGATTTTTTCCCGCCGATGTTATGCAGGTTTTCGTGTTTGTTTTCTCAGGTTTAACAGGTTATTTTGGACAAGGAGATGTTTATGAAATCAAGCTTATGGCGATGCATTAGTCATGGAGCTTCAACATTCTCTTTGGAGGAAGATTTAACCGTGTAATTTCATTATCCACCGAACGAATCAGGGGAGTATTTGATTTCATTCTTTTACTTTTTGCTTTTACATCTTGTTATTTGAACATTGGGGACAATGTTCATCTTAAGTGTAAGGGGAGGGTAAAAGTACGATTTTAGAGAATGCTATTGCGCTTGATTTTTGTTTGTTTAAAAATAGATGTGTAATAAAACTGAGAGAAATACTTGATTAAGGCAATTTTAGTGCCAAATTTAAAATTTTTTACAACAAATAGGAGTGAAACTTTGATTTTAATGAGCGTCTCACGGATAGGAGTTATATGACTAGCACAAAAACCGTACCACTAAAAAATTTTCCACCCCAAATATGTGAGGTTCGCCCCTAGAATTGGTAGGAAAAGCATTTATGCTATGATGTGTGTACCGGTAGCACTTAGATTCTAGAACTTGCGTTAGGACCATTCCGAGGCCACAAGTGAGACTACATTCGTGTAGTTAGATTTACTACATGATAAGAGGCATTAGGATTAACCCATTGTTTTACACCTGTGTTTTTGTTATAATTACATTGGCTACATTGGTCAAGTAATTCTCCCACACCCTTTGCGTTGTACTCATTTTTAGTACACGATACCCCTAGTACACCCCTCAGAGCCTATCTTTTCGTTTCGACCTTTAAGCATTTTACTTAAAGGAAGAATTTGTTACACCCCACTAAACTGTACACCCAAATCGCCTTAGCCTACCTTGTATGCACTCATTTTTAGTGCATTATTGTTACAACATTTGTTTAAACCCAAGTTAATTATCTAATTGATTACATGGTTGCTAAGTCGAGTCATATCCTTGTACATATTGTTTTGGGACGATTGGGACTCATGGGTAAAGTACTAGTGTAATGGAGTAATGGGGAAGAACATCATTTATTACCCCCATATGTGCTAAATGTTTTAAAAGTACTCCAAGTTTTTTTCAATTATCTTAATTCGAGTCATTAGATTAGTATTTGTAAAGTTATGTAAAAGTTCAAGTGTAAGGGGAATGCAACGCCCCTATGATGTATTATTTTGGATGGTAGGGTAAAAGTGTATACAAAAAAAAAAAAAAAAAAAAAAAAAAAAAAAAAAAAAAAAAAAGAGAAAATGAAAAATAGAAAAAACATACGGACTACCATCCCGTTTCATTTTATGTTTGTTTTATGTTTTTGTTATTTTGTTATTTCGTTTCTAGCTTAAGATTGAGTCTAGTCTTGGCTTAGCAACATTGTATAGTACATGTAATTGATCAAGATCTTTAACTCGCCACCAGTAAAATATCCCTTATCCAACAAAACCGTGTTTTCCTTTTCCCTATACCTAACATTATAACCCGTTTAAAAGCCCTCTTTGATAGTTTATCTTAGGTGCTTACGCCTAGTGGAGGAGGTTTTCGATCCTTTCCCAAGCCTATGGTAATCTATTTGCTATGACAGGTAGTGAGAGATATTATCCGTTTTCATTTATGAGATTTATTTTGATGACACTTGAGAGATGTGAGTATCTAAACACTACTTGTGAGGTGCTAGTTTGTAATCTCCGTGCTTATTATGATTGAAGTGGAACGAATATTTGTTGTAATTACTTTTATGTTTGCATTAAATGACCCCTAACTTGTATTTTGATTAGAATAAAAACGCATTTGCTTGAGGACAAGCAAATCTCAAGTGTAAGGGTATTTGATGAAGCGAAAAGTGTACCGCTTTTTAAGGGGTCATTTAAGCCTTAAATCGTATTTATTTGATCAAATATTGCCCTAAATCGTTCCTTTTGTCATTTTAGGTACTTTTGAGGAGAAATCTGGAAAAGGAGGCATTTTGGACATTTTTGGAGCATAAGAGTGAAGAAAACGGCAAAGTCTCATGAATCGGCTAAAAGTTACTCTTGACGGCGTCATAATTTACTCTTGACGGCGTCATGCTTTGGCAAGAAAAGTTGGACGTGAAATTTACTCATGACGGGCCAGTGAAAATAGCATGTGAATTCTGACGGCGTCACGCTTTAACTTGATCAAGGGCGTCACGGCTTAATTCATAAGGGGACGGCGTCACGTTCAAGGTTCGACGGCGTCAAGCCTTGATAGGCCAGAATGGATTTTTGAAGAGCTAAAGAGGGACGGCGTCAAGAAGGTCATCCGGGAACCCTAAAAGCGGTGAGGTGACGGCGTCACACTCCATAAGGTGACGCCGTCAGATCCAAAAATCTATATATAGTTTTCTAATTTTTTGTCATTGGGGAGGGCTTAGTGTGTGGAATTTTGGGATAAAACCCTAAGACGATTTTAGCTACTTTTTCAGGGCTTTTTGCCTTGAGATCTTCCATGTTTCATTGAAAGATAAGTTATCAATTAATCATTCAATATGTCTATGTGTTGTTTGATTCTATCTTATTCTTGTCTTTTGTTTAACATGTTAGGCTAATTTTATCTTGTGTTTGCTTAGATCTAATGAAACCTAGCTATTGATTATTGGTTATTAGTGTGTTGTTAGTTGTATTGGATGATTGTTTATCTATGTTAGGCTTAAGAAAACTGGCTAACTTCCTATTCGGTAACTTGCTTGAACGTCTTAAGAAACATGAACCAAATGCGTACTAAAGGTTTTTATGGTTGTATTTAATGCACAAGCGAATTCTAGTGATCCCATGTTAGGAGCTTCCTAGCCGGCTCGACATAGGAGTGAAGTAGGAGCTTGTAGAGTTGGGGAAGTAAGTACGCCACCCCACGAATGGTATTAAGGAATACACCCGTCATCCACGCGACTAATACACACTAATTAACCGGTAAAAGATAGTTAGGGAGTAAGGAAATCTAAGTAAACACATTTCTCTACACATAAGTTTCTCACCAAACTTTTCATTTTTGTTATTTATTTTATTGCATTCGTAGTAATTTGGGTTAGTTGACTAGCAACTAATTCCGCCCACTCCTTCAAAACCGAGATTTTACTTGCTTTTCATAAAATATAAAAAAAACATAAAAAGAATCTTCCTCAACCCTTAGACCTAATTAGAGTAGCCTTTCACACCTAACGAACACTATTCCCTGTGGAGAACGATCAATCCCCCGTACTTACCACTACACTATACTACATCGGTCAGGTACACTGCCTGGTGGGGTTGTAAGCCTCTTGAGATCCCTCGAGAGGTAAAACCTGTTGTAAGGTTACAAAACCACGCATCAAGTTTTTGGCGCCGTTGCCGGGGAATAGTTATTGTTTAGGTTGAATTTTTATTTCTGTTAGGTCTACTCACTAGATTCCTTTCTAGTGAGATTTTTATTTTATTTTTCTAGATTTTCTTTAGTCTATCTATTTTCTTCGTGTCTTTGTTCGTAACCATACCATCCGACATCATGGAAGATGGCAATATCCTTAACCCTCACAACCCACCACCACAACAACCACCACCACCTCCTAGAGCCCGTACTTTAGGAGAGTATTCCCGTCCTAGCCACCATGGCTATCGAAACACCATTGAGCTCACTCAAGGAGCCAATATCACACCCTTGCGATCCGACACCATCCGGTTGGTGCAAAGCGGATGTGCATTCCATGGACTTCGTTCTGAAGATCCTAATCAGCACCTCAAGGACTTTCTTAAAATCGTTGATTCTATAGACCTTGATGTTGCCACTCGAGAGACGACCCGATTGCGTCTCTTTCAATTCTCTCTGCGGGACCAAGCTAGTCAGTGGCTAGAACGTCAACCCGCAGGATCCATTACCTCTTGGGATGATCTCACCACTCGTTTCCTTGCTCAGTTTTTCCCACCGGGAAGAACTACCAAGCTAAGGAATGATATCTTGATGTTCCAACAACGTCAAGGCGAAACTCTCTACGAGGCATGGACTCGATTCAAGGACTTACTCCAAAAAGTCCCTCACCATGGCATGGATCCTTGGCTACAAATCCAAATCTTCTATGATGGTGTCAATCATCAAACTAGAAAAGCCATAGATTACGCCGCCAATGGGAGATTGAGCAGGCTCAGTGTCGATAAGTGCTGGGAAGTCATTGAGGACTTAGCACAGTACTAGTACCAGAACTAGTACCATAGTTTCCACCTCTCTTTAGATTTTGTTCAATAATTTTAAAGTTGTTGAACAAATCATTAAGCTTCATTGTTTCAATTTCTGGTTTGTTCATCCATACAATAACATGAGTATGGAATTCATTAGGTAGACTTTTCAAGAACTTCATGTTGAGATCTTCCTTTTCAGTCTCAACACCCAACACAGCTAACTGACTGACAAGCTTGTGTAGTCTTGAAAATAGTTTATCAAGAGACTCATTACTAAAAGCAGTAAAGTTTTCAAATTGGTGCTTTAGTAAAGTCTTCTGTGTCTTTTTGGTAGTTTCATTACCACCAAACCATGCACAAATCTCTTCAAAAAGAGTTTTTGCATCAAGATATTTGTTAAAAGATAGCATTTGCTCACCAGGAATGGTCATAAGCAACAAGTTTCTTGCTTTCTGATCATTTCTCTTCTGTATCTTTTCATCATTGGAAACTGGTCTAGTATTTCTTTTTCTAACTGTCTTCCCTTCAACAAGAACATCTGAATAGCCTAAAGTGAAGGAATCACCATACTGAATTATGTCCCAAAGAGCATAATCTTGAACCATAAAATATTGCTCAACTCTCATCCTCCATAACTCAAACTCATTGGGTTTGATCATGGGCAACTTTGCAGCAACATTTGTTTGAACATCTTGTACATCCATTTCT
This sequence comes from Artemisia tridentata subsp. tridentata, assembly GCA_021014915.2. Taxonomy (NCBI): domain Eukaryota; kingdom Viridiplantae; phylum Streptophyta; class Magnoliopsida; order Asterales; family Asteraceae; genus Artemisia; species Artemisia tridentata. Next base: position 83,020,150 of record CP139505.1, read on the forward strand.
TGTTTCTTTTAAAAACAACAATATCAACCTAAAGCTCTGATACCACTTGCTAGGATCTTGGACACACGATTAAGGTGGTTAAACCTTGTAACTTTGTGTGTATGATATGTTGTGTTAAAATGATTAAGTGCGCGGAATTCACTCAACCAAACTTAGAAGGTTGTGTATGTTATGGAAATGGAATTGTTATGTTTGTTAGTTAGCAATGAACACATAAAGATTATCACCAAACGATTCAATATTATTAAAGATAATAATACGAGTGATCTTGAAATATCACTAGGGTTACAACCTTGAATCTTATGTTTTTATCACTTGTGATATATTTGTGTTTGTTCTTATCTAACAGTTATATGTTCTTGCAATAACAATATGCATGGACACTTGACAACTCTAACACACTTATCACTAGTCTAAGATCTCTTTTATAGTCAAAAGATCTTTACATATTGCTTAAAGTCTTGGCCGACTTACTTTGTTAACTTATCCTATTGAGTGTCAGTACATCAGATACAACATGTATCTATGTATACAACTTATTAACTAAGCACATGGAGTAAGATATTATCTACCGTATATTGTTAACCAAAATACAATAAATATCTTTTCGATCTTATCCTTTCATCAGCAGAGTGTTCACTATCAGCGGGAACAAGTTATCGCTATCAGCAGAATGCTAAGCCTATCAGCAGAGTCATTTATCTCTATCAGCAGAGTGAAATGTTCTATCAGCAGAATCAACATTATCAGCAGAAACCATTTTGCACTAGTAGCAGAATTACACTTAGAGTATTTCTTGGATTAGAACCCGATATTAAACATCTTGAATATTTAATTCCCAACAAACACACATAATGTCCAAAATCATGAAAATAGTATAATCACAGCATGAAAAACAGTTAAAATATCATTTGAGTACCATTTTCCCCCAAGGAAAACATAATGAAAAAGGGGCTACGAGAACTCACCTTGTCAAGTAGCAGTTAGATAACACAACAATTCAGATAGTGTCCGGCACCAACACGCGACCTAGATTAGTATGGCAAGATTTAGTCCATAGTTTAAGCTTAAGATTCAACTCAAAAATTTAAAACGTTGTGTTATTGTTGCTTGTGTGGCAGCATTTAAGTTTGAAAATAGTTTTTCAAGAGTTGTGAGTATTCCGGCTTATGAAAGTATGAATTGGAAAGAATATCGAGGATGAACGCGATCTCGGTTAACGATGACCAACTGATAATGTACGAAAAATAGTACATATATATAATAAGACGTTGCTGGTGTGAATGAAAAGGATATATATATCTTAAGTGTATATATATATATATATTTATGACACAAATGTGCAATTTGTATTAGAAAATACAATGTAGACAAGTATATTTCAAATAATACATGTGTTTTGAAAGGTTTTAAATATAGCCCATCTTGTATACATTTAGAAGATTTACAATATCTGTTTTCAAGAGATATTCCGTTTGTAAGTTGTAAAAATAGTAATTATGTTCATAGAAAGTCTGACATGAGCCGAGTGTAAATTCCTCATTTATCCGATTTGTGTAAATGTCTTTATTTTATTTCGTCGAGCTTAATATCCTGTCTTTAATAATCGACCATATATGTTTTCAAGTTTATAATTTCACATAGTTAGGTGTATGTCGTTTTCAATTTAAGTTGTAAATAATACCACAACCTCGCTCTATTAGTTTATTTTCGAATCTCGTTTAATGTTAGTTATTTGTTTCGTGTCTCGTCTTAATATCAAAGTTAATAATATTTATAAGTCGTGCGAAAATCGCATGTCGTATTGGAATGGAAGTGTCGAGCGCTAATTGGTATGTCGAGACAGGATGGATAAGTTGAAACATGAAGGGAATTGGTCGCGGAATAATTCGAAGTGTTACAAGCAAAACAAACGTACCCTTACACTAAACTGGGCTTCGGCCCAGTTGTCACCCACTCTTAAAATTGTTTGCGGACTGGGCTTATGTACATACAAAACCAGACAGACTCCTTTTATATTGAATGGCCTTCGTAGCCCATTAGTTAGCAATAACAAACACATACTAGTAAACCCACATATAACACAAGGGTTATGTTTCAAATGCTAATAATATTTTGAGTTTATAATTTTGACATTTGGGAGTTCTTAAATGCTGGTGAAGGGATATGGATGAAAAGAAAGGCAAACGAGTATTGAGGACTCAATGAAACGGCTATGTAATACCACAACTTAGCAAAATTCACCAATGTGGTTCGACCACAGTGGGTTTCGACCCACATAATGACCCAACACACAAAGTCTTTGACCAAAAATCAACATAACATTTATCGGCAACTAGCAAACAAACAAACAAGCAACCCATTCGTTTATATCTTGAATCCGAAACAACACAAGATTAATACATGGACGCAGAAATCAATAAGGCGGGCTAAAAGTGAGACTATAACGAAAACAGAACGAGCTGAGCCACAAAGCTTTAACCAAAAGGACTCAATCTAAAATAAGCTATACAATCCAACTACTTCCAAGTTCAACAACCAAATTGGGTTTTGAATTTTCTGTTTTTAGTTTTCACGATTCTCAGTTATAGGCTTTACCACACAAGACAATAACACAAAAAAAAATTTCATTAACATCCTGTAATCGGTTTCATAAAGATAAAACACTCAGCTGATTCACAAAACTAGCAAGACCATAACAATAACACAATGAGGAATACTGTCGATTGATACACTTAAAATAAAATCCCAGCAATATTATAACAACACAATTAATTTCACAGGTTCGAATGAAAGAAACAAACAAGGGATTTAGAACCTTACAAAAGAATAGAGTCGATTACAAAGGAGACCAAAAGAATAAACCCGAATCCGTCACAAGCGAATCCACACCCTTCTTCCACAGAAACGTTCCCTTTGCAACTATACTATGATATTTTCGCTTTAGTAAATTTTTTTTTGGGTATGTGAACTCACTTGTGAACCGATTGGATTATAAAAACGTAAACAAAGGGTGTTTGATTCCTTCTCTCTTCATCATCAGTCGACCTTCAAGCCAAATATGGATGTCGTCCCCTCTTAGCGTCATCACCCCTTTGGTTGGATATGTTGACTTCGAGGGTTAGACAAAATGGATCAGACCTGGGTGGCTTCAGGGTCGCTAGGGACCTCTTGGAGTTATGTTGTCATCGAGATGAGTCAGATCTGAGTTAACCAGATGGTGGGGACGATGGGTGACGTTAGGATGGGGAGAGAAGAGAGGCAGTGTGTGGTTGTGGAGATAAGGAGTGAGGGAGAGGATAAAATGTTTTTATCATTTTATATATCCTTCTTTTTTTTTCTCTTTTTTTTTATTTGGAAGAAAATTAAAAGTGAGTTAGTTTTAATAAAATAAAAGGTGAGTGTTAAATGGTTTTTGTAGTGTTTTTGGGGGTTTAAGTGTACCCCGTGTCGTGTCGAGCTCCGATTTTGTTTAAGGTTTTCTGGGTTGTCGTGAGCACGAATGACATTGTGTTCGAGTATGTGTTTATAAAAGTTATATAAAAAAAACAAGGTTCTGGGTTCCGGATGACAAGTATTGGTTTTATGCCGTTACTAATGTAGTGTCGGTACGCGTGTGGTATTGTTCTCTAAATTCGAGCAGTTTAGATATAAGTTATACGCAAGAGAAATATGTAACTACTAAAATAAATTATATCAAGTTTTAAATGTTGAGTAACAACCTGGAAAATTCGCGGTTGCTACACTGAACCACCTCAATTTTTTGGTTAGATTATGTAGCCGAATTTCTATAAAGGATACTACGCAATCATCATATTTTTAGTATTTGATAAGTATGGAAAATATTCATTGTGATCTTAGCTCCATTCGGATAGGGTGTGTATGTTTTTAAACCTAATTCTACATTATATATATGGCTTATTATGTCATATCATAACCCATTCACAAACACACATTATACACGATCCATATATCAATATACAACCACAAAGACATTCAGCAAGGCTGTCAAGATCAAACGTTAAGAAGATGTCTGAAATTGGAACGAAAAAGAAGAAAAACAAAAACACTATAATTGATTCATCGGGTAATTTTTAGAATAAACTGTTAAATATTGATTGTTTGGTTATGAATATGAATCGTATTACGAGTTAAACATTGATTATTTGTTGATGAATATGAATTGTATTATGAACTGCTTATATACTTTTGAATTTTGTGTTACTAAAAAGCTTTAGCAGTACTAAGTTTAAAGGAGCAGTACTAACTTGAAAGTTAGTACTGCTGGAACCTCATTGTTATAGTTTAACGCCTGAAACTAGAATGAAAAAGAAGAAAAACAAAAACACTATAGTTGATTCACCGGGTAATTTTTAGAATAAACAGTTAAACATTGAAAGTTTAAAGAAGCAGTACTAACTTGAAAGTTAGTACTGCTGGAACCTCATTGTTATAGTTTAACGCCTGAAACTAGAATGAAAAAGAAGAAAAACAAAAACACTATAGTTGATTCACCGGGTAATTTTTAGAATAAACAGTTAAACATTGATTGTTTGGTTATGAATATGAATCGTATTATGTGTTAAACATTGATTATTTGTTTATGAATATGAATCGTATTATGAACTGCTTATATACTTTTGAATTTTGTGTTACTAAAAAGCTTTAGCAGTACTAAGTTTAAAGGAGCAGTAGTAACTTGAAAGTTAATACTACTAGAACCTCATTGTTATAGTATGTATGATTAGGTTTTCAGATGTAATTAAGAATTGTTTGTGTACAAATTTTCAGCAGCAACTGAGGAGGCAAACAACAACATTATACTGGATTCAGCAGGTGGTTTATTTATTAACAATTAAACATGCATGGTTTTAAACATTCATTAGATATTCAATGTTTTCTATTGTCATGATTTATATATGTTGCTGTATGTTGGTTAATAGAATGCATATTAAACATTCATTAGATAACTCATATTTTTTAATCAGCATGATTCATATATATTTATTAGATTAACAATTACATCGTCTTTAATTTACACGTTGAATGAAGCACCAGGTGATAATAAGGAGAATAAAAGCCTACAAGGTATTTTATCAGTTAACACAATTTATTAATTACTTTGTATTATTAAAATCACATAAAAATAAAGACTCTTTAATAGATGTATGTATGTTTGAGAGTGACACACCTGGAAGAAGATCTAGAACTCATATTCTCAATTTATAAAACCCGCCAAAAGGTAGTTATGTTATAAACAAATATAGTTTTGAATATTTTTATAATTATTAATATAAAGAGTTATAGTAATAATATGGTGAGTGATCGACAAGATGCAATAAACTTGCATTGGGAAATACTCATAAGATGTATGGTAAACATGATTCTAATCTAGATATCCAGTCAACAAGTAATTTGTCAAAACATCAGGAAGAAAAAAGTGTTGCAGGTTTGTTTGTTGTTTGTTTTTTATATTTTAACATACTCAGTTATAAAAATTTAGGAGATAATTTAATGTATTTATTTATCTCATGTAATAGATGCATGCATGTTTGAAAGTGATATTCCTAGAAGGAACTCTAGATCTCATATGTTGAATTTAGGAGGGCAACAGAGGTTAGAATCTGAAAAGATGTCCTATATCAGAAGTCGTCAAAAAGATTTGAGAGCTCCAACAAGAGGTATTATAGTTACACAATTAAATAATTTTGCATGGTTACATAATATTAATAATATATGAGCATTATAATGAAATCTTTACTGTTTGACAGTAGTGAATGTATTGCCGAAGATAACACAAGAACAGACATCCTCAAAGCAAAGTTTTGGATATCAGACATCCTCTTTTGACTGCCATTTAGATCATGAAAACTCTGAAACAAACTCTGAGGATTTTTCATCAGGTGGTTTAATTGTTATAAATTTAATATAAAATGTTTATTAAAAATTTTAAATTAACATATGGTCCATAACATAACAAGAATATGTTAAAAATTTTATAAGTATGAAGGTGCATAAACATTTGAGGTTCCAGAATCATTCTTCCAGTTTTAAAAACCCATCAATAGGTATTTTGATTATACATAAAGGAATGTATATATATTTAAAAATGAATTACAACACAAGTTTATACTCATTAAATTGCAGGAGTTAAGCCACAACAAATAAGGAACAGTAGATTACATTCTGCCAGTTTTGGAAACACCACATCAATTATATTAATAAAGAACACATTGTACATTATAATTATTTGTTACATATTAAATTTATATTATAATTTTAAAACATGTTATGTTTTATGTATTATTTTGTAGTGCCTAAATCACATTATCAGAAAAACAATGGAATGCACAATTCTAGCTCTCAGCGTGTTTCACCAGGTATTTAGATATCAAGAGTTTTGCATTTACATTATTGTTTTAAATCAGTATATAACTATATTGTGTATGGTTTAATTTAACAACAACTAGGATTAAGGAACGAATAATAACTACTGTTAGTCATATCAGTCCAATGGTTGATAGTATGACAATAAAAGCAAGATGTATTTCTCTATGGCATTCCCACAAGTTGAATGAAGAACACGATCCATATAGTTTGGATTGTGTCTTCCAAGATAAAGAGGTGATTTTACATTTATAACGAATAACATGTATTTTTTTTGGTTTTTTTAATAAAGTATATTTGGAAAAATTGTATAAACAAGGCGACCGAATTCAGATTTACATAAAAAAAGAATTGATGTTTAAGTTTGAACCTCTTCTTCAAGAGGGTCAGTGTTATATCATCTCTGATTTCGGTGTGGCGGAAAACAGTGGAAGATTGCCGTTGCTTCCCAATAGGTGGAAAATTTTCTTTTACAAAGGAACATAAGTGACTAGAACATAGCAAATTGATGATAACTTTGTTGGATTTATAAATGAACCATTCACATGTATCTTAGACAGCAACAATGAGTATCATGAACATGATTGTGTTGGTATGTATTTTATGTTTTCCTTCATTAGAAAACTTTTTGAGTTTAAGATTTTATTAATAGTTACATTGGTATAAATTCATTGCATACGTGATTGGAACAGTTTTTGCTATTGGAAACATTGTAACTGTCAATAGCGCTGGTGGTCCTAAAATTTGTAGGACAGTTGTTATAGAAGATGCTGAGTGAGCACATATATATACAGTTTTTAAGAATAAATATAAAACACAAGATTCATGTAATAATATTTTAAAATGGCAATATACAGATCTTACAGACTTGATTGTACTTTCTGGGATAATTGGGCGGAAATGTGGATTGCATATGATGAGAAACTTGAAGAAGTTGGGCATTTAGACATCCTTTTAATTTTAGTGAAAGTTAAATACTGGGATAGTAAGTTTAAAATATATTTATTGTAAATTGAATACATTAAATTATGTTATATATAGTTGATACAATTGTTAATGTAACTTCATTATTAAATACAGACAAGCCTGTAATACACAATGCTCTATTCGGATCAAAGATCTATATTAATAGAAGAATACCCCAGCTACTGTCTTTCCGAGAGCGGTAATATTTTTAATACATGTATATTTGATTTTAAATGGACATGTAATTACATGTGAAATCCTAAATGTCTAAAATGTTCACATGTTGCAGGTATGAGATACATGATAGTTATGATGCGACTCAGTTCCGTATTGAAACCTATTCTCAGGGTGCGGGTGTTGTTACACCTGCGAAGTTTATGCATGGCTGCTTAAAGAATATGGTTGGTATGATTCGTAGCATTGAACCGGTAAGAAATCATTGATTTATGAAGATTTGAGACATGAAATTGTTGCATTCAACTTTGTATTAATACTTCATAAAAAATTGATAACCAATCATTTTAACCAAAATGCAGAAAATACATTGTGTTGTTTATGAAACTGTGCACAACATACAATATGAAAATGGATGGGCTTATACAACTTGCAAGGCATGCAACAGTAGAGCTTCTGCAATTACGTCAGAAGGAAACAATTTTTCAAGAAATAAGAAACAATTGTGGTACTGTAAGAAACATGGAGAAACATACGCAGTTGCATCAAGGTATGAAACTCACTCTTCTAATAAAAAATATAAAACTAAATCCTCCATACCGAATATAAAAATACAAAACTGAATATTCTTTATGTTTCATGTGTAGGTTCAAAATCATTGTTCGTATAGTTGATGAAACTGGTACTGCACAGATTATGATTTTTGACAACAATGTGCATAAGATGACTAATTTGACCGCGTATGAAATCATGCAACAACATGTCATGGATACAGATCAATATCTTCCGGATGAGCTTGATCAAATCATTGGAAAACAGTATCTTTTTAAGATTCTGTATTCTGGGTTTAACCACAACAATAACAGCCACATATATCGAGGTGAAAAAGTTACTGAAGATGTTGATACAATCAACTACTTTAAGAACGGCTTCCTAGAGGACGAGGTTTTGACACTGCATTATTGTATTATTTGTTAATCCATATACCCCAAGTTGTTACAAATTGAACTTTTCGTTGTCAAATAAAACAGGAAGCCGAAGATTACTTACAAGATGACGAAGATGATTTTGAAAATGATGAAAATGTTCCAGATGATGCTGACAATGAGTTATATGAAGATGAGGATGCCAATGCAAAATTATCTACAGATATGAATGAGGTATTATATGCGTATTTTAAAGACAATAACGCAATATCTTTATTTGAAAACATTTTTGTATTACTGATTTTTTTATTAAACATTGTAGGCTGTTGAAGATGGCTTTACAAACACATCATATGGTATCGATGAGGTAGTATAATATTTAATAGTTAAATTCATTCAACATGAAAACATGCATAAAAATGAAACTTAGTTTTCACCCTTTCTTGAAATCACCACAGGAAAAGAATTTAAATAAAACCGGATGTGATACCTTGGATGACACTACAACATCATTGACCGATATGAATGAGGTATTATTCACTACCTTAATAAATAAATGTTTACTCATATTCTTAAATCCATTTAACTCCGTTACATGTTTAAAATGAAAATTTTATATTATTAACCATGTTTTAATAAAACAAAGGAAGAAGATGTTAACAACGGTGTCCCTACCATGGTCGAACCCCATGGATGTGATAAAAAAAGAAGCCGTGAAATGGTTGAGCAACCAAATTATGAAACAGAAGATGAAGAGGAGGATACACATCAGAATAAAAAAAATGAGTACAAGCATCATTGAAAAGGATGTGTGATATGAAACAGAATGCACTTAGTTTTATCCTTCCACATTTAATTTACATTGCACAATTGTTTTTCGTTTAGCAGTTATTTTATTAATGGAATTTTATTTGGGTTTTTATATTACAAATTACATATAATGTTTGTTTAGTTGTAATTCATTTTGGCTTAATGAGGATTCTTAGTGCTTTTTAGTTGTAGTATATTAGACTTGATTAGTTTGTTAGCTTTTAGAGTGCTTATTCAGTTGTTAAAAAGCTTTAGCAGTACTAAGTTTAAATGAGCAGTACTAACTTTCAAGTTAGTACTGCTCCTTTAAACTTAGTACTGCTAAAGGTTTTTATCAACAATGAGGTTCCAGCAGTACTAACTTTCAAGTTTTAAAAAAGTGCCTTCATAAAAATTTAGTTATCTCAGCTTTTTAAGTGGCCATTCATTTATTTGACTTACTTTTATTGAACTGCTTTTGTTAGACAATCAAAAAAGAATATGATATGGGGTGTTATTATGAAAATTCTTTTGGGTTTATAGGCTTGATGTAAATAAATACATGATGTCGTCCCACATAGATAGCTTTTAGAGTGCTTATTCAGTTGCTAAAAAACTTTAGCAATACTAAGTTTAAGGGAGCAGTACTAACGTGAAAGTTAGTACTGCTGGAACCTAATTGTTGCTAAAAAACTTTAGCAGTACTAAGTTTAAAGGAGCAGTACTAACTTGAAAGTTAGTACTGCTCGTTCTGTTTGGCTTATTTCCGGCTTAGTTAAAAAGTTTTAGAAAAAGTGCATTCATGAAAATTTGCTTATCTCAACTTTTTAAGTGGCCATTCATTTATTTGACTTACTTTTATTGAACTGCTTTTGTTAGACAATCAAAAAAGAATATGATATGTGGTGTTATTATGAAAATTCTATTGGGTTTATAAGCTTGATATAAATAAATACATGATGTCCCACATAGATGAAACAGTAAAATTAAAGCTACTTTATAAAACGTGATGTGCATAAGAGGTATGTGTTGGGTTTAGCTTAGTATGGAGTTCTATTATATCTTGTGCAGTTAAATGTTATTATACATCTAGCTACACAAGTTATAATGCAACTTTATATGAATGCTTAATTTAAAAATAAATAAATAATAGTGCATGTTTTTCATGTTTTCCTATTTTTATTTACAGCTTATATGTTAATGATTTATGTTATTCATGTTTCCCTCATAGACTTTATATTTACATGGATAAGTTTTGTTTTTAAATAGCAATTTCCATAATTTAGTAGTTTTCTATTTTGATTTTTTTAAAAATAAAGATATCCAAAATCGTTTAAATTTACAAAAGATATCCAACCGCGAAATTTGCGTTTATCTGAATTTAAGTGTCATAAAACCTATTCAAATGATTAGAAGATATATGAAACAATTTGTAAAATTTAAAAATTGAAAACTCTTTAACTTCCACATTGTTACTTTAAAATCCTCACCAACCAATTCCATTCTTACTTCCAACACAAATTTAAAATTGTTTTTTCTTCTGGTATACTATTTTACAGTTTGGTAAAATTTAAAAATTGAAACGATTAGAAGATATATGAAACAATTTCTAAAATTTAAAAATTGAAAACTCTTTAACTTCCACATTGTTACTTTAAAATCCTCACCAACCAATTCCATTCTTACTTCCAACACAAATTTAAAATTGTTTTTTCTTCTGGTATACTATTTTACAGTTTTACAACTTCTTAAAAATGATTGCTAATTACAAACGTCCAATATCTGAAGAAGATGAAGAGTTTGTAGTTGCCGAATCATCAAAGTAAGCAAAGTAATAATAGTTTTTTTTAAATGTAATTATGATTCAAAACTACCAAATTAGATTAACAAATTCATTTGAATGACAGGAAAATGTGTGTTCAAGTAAATGTCACAAAAGAAGATGTTGCAAGAAAAGGTATGTTAATGGTTAATTATAAGTTGTGAATTTTAAAATAAAAGCATGATTTACAGTTTTATTAATCAGTGGAATTAATATTTCATGCTTATAACCATTTAGATAATGACCAAGTTTATGAAAACAAAATTGTGACAGATAAAATACAATGTTTTTATGATTGTTGGTGTGCTCAAAAGTTTAACACCCCCAAAAATCATGTTTTACAGCGGAAGACTTAATTGGGTGTTATTTGTGGATCGAAGTTGTAATCATAGAAAACATCAAAGTAATTTAAAGATGTTTTTAAACAAAGTTCTCATTTGATATAATCAGAGTTTAACGAATTTATGTCCCTAAAATTTTAAACAGGACAAGAGTCCAAAAGGTTCATAATTTGACACAATATAAGTTTTTGAGTTCCATCGAATGTGAAATAACACGTGTCCATCCATCCATGTCCTTGCACGCCCATCCAAGCATTTAACACTTTGCGAACCTGAGATAAACATGCTAAAAAGTCAACACAAAGGTTGAGTGAATCCATAGAGTTTAATAAATAATAAGTTGAATACAAGTATTATTCATCGGGCGACAAGTAATGCATATACAAGTCGTATAATATGATTATAGTATCAAGCTCATGACCCTGAACCTTGACGTAATTTAATATGCCCTAAGGAGGTAAGTTTGCCAATTTACCTAAAATCTCTCAATATTATGCTACCCGTTATATATGAGTGCGACTCATCCAGACAGGCTTGTCAAACCCATATGCATATTCATAATATTAGCGTTTCTCACGGAATTAACGGTTCACGATGTTAGGGACTTTTAATGGAAAAAGCTACTCAAAAACTATAATCATGTAATCGGGTCCAGCATACCAAAAGCTACTTGTATTCAGTTTTAAAAACTAGCATGTATCCCCCTCGCGAGGTTTATAAAGCATTAAAATGAGTAAAGGCGAGGCTATGAACTCACCGTGAATAAAGGAAGTAGTATACAACAAACAAGTGAGGAAAATAGCCGCGAAGCTCTACGATGAACCTAAATAGATATACGCTTGTCTTAGGTTTTTAAAATAAACATTGATGCAATTTAGTTATATAAGTTATGATCTTATTTATGCTTGGTACATAATTCCTAGATATTACAAGTTTTAGTTTAGCATTTAAAAGTTATAAAAATTCAAGTAATAATCCTATACTTGTCCCTAAGTCCAATCATGTATTATAAAAGTCCAAGATTAGCCTAAGGTTCAATTTTTAGCCCATGGGTCAAGTTTTAGCCAAAAAGTTCACATCAAACCTGAGGGTTCAAAAATATATTAGGTGGTTCAAAAATGTATCAAAGGTCCAATTTTTATAAAGTGTAAAACATTTTTATACTTTTTATACTAATGCTGATGGAAATTTTAATAACTTGTTTACTTCCAAAAATCCGTTACTTGCAAACCGTAAGTAGAAAAATTAAGTTCTTTATATCCCCGGAAAGGTATTCATCTATACTAACAAGTTTTGTGGGTCCCACTTGGTCAAAAATTACATAGTAGCAGCTAAATTATCAATTTGTCCATACTATTCAGTCCAGCAGTTTTCATAATTACAACAGTCCCACTAAAAATACAATATCTTGAGTTCTACAAATCAAAATGATCCCATTCTTGCGGCCACGTTTAAGTTAAGATGTTATCTACAACTTTTATTCTTTGAGTAACAGTGGGTTATTCAAAAAAAAAAAGACTTTTTCACGTTTCAAATATGTTACTCAGGTTGTGACATGTTTTACGAAAACATTTCTAATTTAATCATCGTAATGAGTTATTCAATGAAATTCCCGTCAAAAAGACCGCAAGACATAGGTCTAAAACCTCATATTTTTTGTTTATGTCCAATATTACTGATTAGTACAGTTTACTCCATCTTTGCCGTTGATTCAGAATCACAGTTTGCAGGTCTAGTCCTTTAGGGTTTTTATTGTGTTTTAAACCATGTACCAATCCTATCTAAGCATAATAACTTATATAATGTTCAAATACACCAAGATATATATTTTTTTTACAGTAGTGAAATGATAAAAATAAATAAAGTTGGTGAGGAGTTTCTTACAAAAGTGATGAACAAGATTTGATGACAAGAAGAAAGGACTAGGAGTTTTCAAATGACACCACCAAAGAGAGATCTTGAGAGCACCAAGGAAGAGCTTTTAGAGGATCATGGATAACTTCAATCTACAGCCACAATATCATTTTGTGAGCCAAAAATATAGTAGAAAGAAAGATCTTGAAGAATGATAAATAGAGATCAAGATTTAAGTTACAATACTTGTACCTTTTCTCTAATTCATGATCACTAAATTTTCTTGTCACCAACACTTCTTGGAAGATCTTGAGAGTCACACTCTTGAGTACTTGAAAACTTGAGATTATTCACCAACAAAACTCTTGAAAGTGAATACCTACAAGAAGCAAAAGATCAAGGATTGAGTTAGCATCAATAGACCACCATTCTTTGTACAAAATTTTCAATAGAAAATCAAAATACAATGGTCCTTGTGTGCTTGATGATCCACGGCAAGGAGAGGGAGAGAGTGCAGAATTTTGAGCTTATTTGCATGTAATAGTGATAGTGGAAGTGAGATAATGGAAGTATTAGGTCTTATGGCAAGTTTAACTCAACACTTGTATTAACTATTGGACAAGTGTTGAGGTTATAAGACCAAGGTGGCGATACAAACTAAGTAGAGGAGGATAGGATGCAGATTTTTAGTTTTTGATATAATATAGAGTGTTTTGTGTAGTGTAGGTTGCTCCCGGTACTCAAACGTAGAGTTTTTAAGACACATAATGCAATACCGGGTAACATAAAAATATAAAAACTTCCAAAAATATTAAAATTTGTTATCATAATGTATTTTAGTAATTTAGATGAGTGGTGAATTTATCGGAGTGTATAATTATAATTAAAACCCAAAAACGAGGGTTTAAATCGCGTAAGACGTAAAAAGTACAAGGTTTACGTAAAAATGGAAAAGTGAAAGTGACTTTTAAAATAGGATTGTAAGGAACCAAAAGTGTATAAAAATAGTTATATTGAGTACTGTCAAGTGTCGGTTGAATACCTGAACGTGTTATGTCGTACGCGGATAACTTCCGACGAAGTTAATTATAAAAATAAAATAGTTAGGTAATTAAAATAGAAAAATTAGTGACATGAAATTACGAAATGTCACAGTACACACTCCTTAAGAGAGCGACGTCCCGGCGCTCAATTCTTCTTAATCGCCGTATGGTTTAATGGTGAAGAGATGACGGTATAGACAAGTCATCGTCGTGGTTTCCAACGAAAGTTGAATGATCAAAAGTCAAAGCATCAAATATGTTCAATGAACAAGAGTGAATGGATTGAAGAATTCTAACAAGTCCTCAATTATTGGAAGCGGATAATAGCACATTACTATTAGCTTATCAAGGTCGCGGCGGTCGATACAAATTCGGAAAAGTCCACATAACAAATTACGAGTCGATAGGAGTTCATAGCCCATAGAATGATTCGTACGCACGTTATGGTGGATACACATAAGCCTACTCATTTATAATTCATCACTTACATAAAGAGGCGTCCCAATCCATGTAAGTAAGGAATTATAAACTTATAGTTCGGCGGTTTATAATTTTCTTATTCAAATGAAGAGGCGTCCCAATCCATTTCAATAAGATGATTATAAATCATCCTACTTATGTATTGCCAACACAAAACACAATAAGAACAACAACAAATGCTATTCTTCAAGATTATAAGAAATAACGAGAAAAAGAATGAGACGTTAGTTAATCACGTTTCAAAGGTAAGTGTCAAAAGACGGCACGATCCGAGGTAACAAATTTAAAGTCATACTCCCATCAACTGGAAGAGTTCAAAACGATGGATTACGAAGCAATATATACGCTACTTTATAGTATGATGACAAATTGGGTATAAGGTGATTGACATAACGATTTGCAAGCTGATAACAAGATAGTATATTCGGAACTAGTCCAAAACAGTTTATATAGTAGTAGTATCTCAGTGATTTAGTTTATAAGATGATGGTGAAGTATCTTGTAAAAGAATGACAAAATTTTTGATTGAATAGTGACAAATAGTGTATAAAATTTTAGTGAAATGGTTTATACAGTGATAGTAAAATAGTTTCACAAGGTAATGGCAAAACCGTTTGTAAGGTGTTTACAAAATAGGTTATATGTGATTAACAAAACAGTTTATAAGTTGATAGTAAGTCTGGTTATTAATTTATAAGGTATTAGTAAGAAAATTCTGAAGAGCATAGTAAATCCGTTTGAAATATAGTGAAAGGATAGTTTATAAAATAATAATAAAATTGTTTACAAAACGATAGTGAAATAGCAAGTGCAACGGACAGAAGTTGTCGCAACATGTTGATGCAAAATAGTAGATAATTATGGGTTGAATAAATCCCACCACTTGGAGTAAAAATGTTATAAGATGATAGGTTAAAGTCGTGTTCAATTTTGTTAATTTGTTTCTAGGTGATGGGTTACGAGGTGATGTAGTGTTCAAAAGTTTAGGACAATTATTCAAATTCATTTTCGGAGGTGGATAGTGAGATAATCAAGAGGAATCGATAGACCGAGTATATAAAGAATAAGAATCGGTAAAAACATTTATGACGATAAGTAGTCGAGAGAAAACAAAGTGTATATGAATAATCTTTATATACATAGTATCAATAGTGGTGCTTCGGAAAGTAAGCAGAAATGCTCAGAAAACATGAGTTCACGGAAAGTAAGACAATCAATAGAAATTGATAAACTGCATCATGTTTCGATGTTATATGAAATGATATTACATACGGTTATGAAAGAGTTTAGAGACCATTGTAATCACAAACAATGTATGAGAAATAAGAGAGACCATTGTAATCACCTACAATGTCTGATAAATAAGAGAGATCATTGTAATCATCTACAATGTCTGATATAACTTGAAGATGTGTATAAATTTCCGGATGGAAATTCACAATGCTCATGAATAGCATAAAATACACCAAGGAAGTTTAGTGCACAAAATGTTACATATATAAGAAGTGATACTTTCGCGGATTATCGGACAAGTTAAGAAATAATTATAGTGCTCCTATAATTATCCTTAGTATAATATAATATCGATATATACTCAATAGAGTAATAGGAAATTTAGGAAGTAGGCGCGCATGGATATCGGACAAGATGATGGAACTCATGACTTTTGAAAAATTAAAGGTTATAGTCTAGGTTTTTAAAAGAAAACGACCTAGTTCACTATAACTTATGCTCTGGTACCAATCTTTAACACCCCCAAAAATCATGTTTTACAGCAGAAGACTTGTTTTACAGCGGAAGACTTAATTGGGTGTTATTTGTGGATCGAAGTTGTAATCATAGAAAACATCAAAGTAATTTAAAAATGTTTTTAAACAAAGTTCTCATTTGATATAATCAGAGTTTAACGAATTTAGGTCCCAAAAGTTTTAAACAGGACAAGAGTCCAAAAGGTTCATAATTTAGACACAATATAAGTTTTTAAGTTCCATCGAATGTGAAATAACACGTGTCCATCCATCCATGTCCTTGCACGCCCATCCAAGCATTTAACACTTTGCGAACCTGAGATAAACATGCTAAAAAGTCAACACAAAGGTTGAGTGAATCCATAGAGTTTAATAAATAATAAGTTGAATACAAGTATTATTCATCGGGCGACAAGTAATGCATATACAAGTCGTATAATATGATTATAGTATCAAGCTCATGACCCCGAACCTTGACGTAATTTAATATGCCCTAAGGAGGTAAGTTTGCCAATTTACCTAAAATCTCTCAATATTATGCTACCCGTTATATATGAGTGCGACTCATCCGGACAGGCTTGTCAAACCCTATATGCATATTCATAATATTAGCGTTTCCCACGGAATTAACGG
Organism: Artemisia tridentata subsp. tridentata; assembly: GCA_021014915.2. Taxonomy (NCBI): domain Eukaryota; kingdom Viridiplantae; phylum Streptophyta; class Magnoliopsida; order Asterales; family Asteraceae; genus Artemisia; species Artemisia tridentata. Next base: position 83,037,313 of record CP139505.1, read on the forward strand.
TTCATGATGTTAGGGACTTTTAATGGCAAAAGCTACTCAAAAACTATAATCATGTAATCGGGTCCAGCATACCAAAAGCTACTTGTATTCAGTTTTAAAAACTAGCATGTATCCCCCTCGCGAGGTTTATAAAGCATTAAAATGAGTAAAGGCGAGGCTATGAACTCACCATGAATAAAGGAAGTAGTATACAACAAACAAGTGAGGAAAATAGCCGCGAAGCTCTACGATGAACATAAATAGATATACGCTTGTCTTAGGTTTTTAAAATAAACATTGATGCAATTTAGTTATATAAGTTATGATCTTATTTATGCTTGGTACATAATTCCTAGATATTACAAGTTTTAGTTTAGCATTTAAAAGTTATAAAAATTCAAGTAATAATCCTATACTTGTCCCTAAGTCCAATCATGTATTATAAAAGTCCAAGATTAGCCTAAGGTTCAATTTTTAGCCCATGGGTCAAGTTTTAGCCAAAAAGTTCACATTAAACCTGAGGGTTCAAAAATATATTAGGTGGTTCAAAAATGTATCAAAGGTCCAATTTTTATAAAGTGTAAAACATTTTTATACTTTTTATACTAATGCTGATGGAAATTTTAATAACTTGTTTACTTCCAAAAATCCATTACTTGCAAACCGTAAGTCAAAAAATTAAGTTCTTTATATCCCCGGAAAGGTATTCATCTGTACTAACAAGTTTTGTGAGTCCCACTTGGTCAAAAATTACATAGCAGCAGCTAAATTATCAATTTGTCCATACTATTCAGTCCAGCAGTTTTCATAATTACAACAGTCCCACTAAAAATACAATATCTTGAGTTCTACAAATCAAAATGATCCCATTCTTGCGGCCACGTTTAAGTTAAGATGTTATCTACAACTTTTATTCTTTGAGTAACAGTGGGTTATTCACAAAAAAATGACTTTTGCACGTTTCAAATCTGTTACTCAGGTTGTGACATGTTTTACGAAAACATTTCTAATTTAATCATCGTAATGAGTTATTCAATGAAATTCCCGTCAAAACGACCGCAAGACATAGGTCTAAAACCTCATATTTTTAGTTTATGTCCAATGTTTACTGATTAGTACAGTTTACTCCATCTTTGCCATTGATTCAGAATCACAGTTTGCAGGTCTAGTCCTTTAGGGTTTTTATTGTGTTTTAAACCATGTACCAAGCCTATCTAAGCATAATAACTTATATAATGTTCAAATACACCAAGATATATAATTTTTACAGTAGTGAAATGATAAAAATAAATAAAGTTGGTGAGGAGTTTCTTACAAAAGTGATGAACAAGATTGATGACAAGAAGAAAGGACTAGGAGTTTTCAAATGACACCACCAAAGAGAGATCTTGAGAGCACCAAGGAAGAGATTTTAGAGGATCATGGAGAAATTCAATCTACAGCCACAATATCATTTTGTGAGCCAAAAATATAGTAAAAAGAAAGATCTTGAAGAATGATAAATAGAGATCAAGATTTAAGTTACAATACTTGTACTTTTTCTCTAATTCATGATCACTAAATTTTCTTGTCACCAACACTTCTTGGAAGATCTTGAGAGTCACACTCTTGAGTACTTGAAAACTTGAGATTATTTGTAACACCCCAACCCGACAAGGGTAAAGATGTCACACTAATGGTTTCATATCAGATCAAAACAAAGCATACATCTCAAGTAATACAAAAAAAATCCCAAAGGTTACAAATGAAATACTGAAATTTACAAGGTTACAAATGCGAATACTAATCTAATATATAATGGCTTCTAATCAACTCTAATCCAGCATAACTTTCAAGTCTTCTAAGTCCAAAAGTCTCTTCTGTTGGGAACACGTTTTGTAATATTTCAAGTATTGATCATTTGTATTAGGTTGCTTAGGCCTTTAGGTTTGTTATTAGGCCCAACCCATGTAGAAGGCCCATGGGCTATGTCGTTTTATCATTTATTATGGTTAATTATGTATTATGTTAAGTAAGTAGGGCTAGTAGCCCATTCTCTTGTAAAAAACTATAAATACCCCTCCCATCCAAGGGAGAGGGTGGTTGGTTGATGAATTAAGAAGTTTTGTTATTAAGTGTGTGTAATCATCTCCCTTCCATCTCTTTCTCTCTCTCTAGCTTTCTCTCTCTAGATCTAGTAGGTAATTAGTAGTTAATTAGTGGTAGCTTAATTCATAAAAGTATAAAACATCAAGTGGTATCATTCGCCTAGGGGTAATTTAGGTTGTTAAAAGATGAGATCTAAAAGAAATAAAATCGAAATCCGACAAGTTACTGTTGTTATCGTTCATCCGAGTTGTTACTGTTCTTCAGATATATATTCATCGAGTTTCTTGTTAACCGAAGTTTCTTCACCTAGTTTAATTGATCGAACTTGTACGTTAATCGAACTACTGATTATTCACCGAGTTAGGTGATATAATCGAATTTCTGGGTTTATTCGAACTTCTGGGTTTGATCGAACTTAGGTTGTTTAATCGAGTTAGATTAAATTAACCGAACTTGTTTTTTCGTCGAACTATTAACCGAACAAGTTTCACCAACAATTTAACCGAACAAGTTTAACCAACAATTTAACCGAACAATTTAACCGAACAAGTTTCACCAACAATTTAACCGAACAATTTAATCGAACAACTTCACCGAACATACTCACCGAACAATTGTCACCGAACAAAAGATTACACGAACAACTTTGATCGAACGAGTGCTTAACCGAACAAGTGATTGATCGAATTTGTTTCATCGAACAATTTAGTCGCATTTCAGATTTTTTTTTTGCAAGATTACTTGAGTTTCTAGTGTAAAATCCTCCGAGTTTCATCGTTTGAAATCTCTGAGTTTCTAGAGTAAAATCCTCATAATTTCTTCACGTTTTTCATAGTTAACCATATCTAATCTTCACACAACAACCGTCTTTATCCTTTAAAGATCCTTAACCGTCACAAGCTACTACACGATGTCTCAACCACCACACTTTAATTACTACTACCAGCTACAGCAATATCCTCAACAACAACAATACTCTCAACAACAACAACAATTTCCTCAACAATATCCACAACATCATGCATTTGTGCAACAACATCAATTCATTCCTCCACCACAACTATCTCCACAACAAATAATGCAACAAAGTTACCTTCAGAACAATCCTTCAGTGTCCAGAGAACCTCACTGGTTTCATAAGATGTGTGAAGCTATAAGTAGTCAGCAATCTCGTCATGAGGCTGGAAATCAAGATACTCCACCCATGTTAACACCTGGAAACTATGTGCAGTGGGCAAGTAGGTTTCTCCGATTCATTGAACTCCGCAAACCCCATGGACCATATTTGAAGCATGTCATCACTGTGGGACCCTTTCCTGAACCAGTAATTGTTGTTCCAGCAACTCCTGAAAGAGAAGAAACATCCACTCCTATTGCTGTTTCTAGCTATACAACCGAACAAGCCTTACAACAAGAAGCAAATGGAATGGCAATGGCATTCATCCTTCAGGGAATTCCAAATCCCATCTATCGAAGTGTTGATGCTCAGAAGACTGCAAAGGACATGTGGGAGCATGTGCATCTTCTGATGGAAGGAACAGAGCTCAATCAGGAAGACCTTGAATCAAAATTGTACATTGAATTCAACAATTTTGTTATGGAACCGGGAGAGACAATCGAATCATACTACCACCGCTTCACCAATGTTGTTAATGACCTTGATCGTCATGACATGAAGTTTCCAAGGATTGCAATCAACTCCAAATTTCTGGGATGCCTAGGTCCTGAATGGCAGAAATATGCAACATTTGTTAGGCAATCAAAGAAGATTGGTGAGATCAAATATGGATTGATTTATGATTTTCTCAAACAACATCAATCAGAGGTGGACAAAGAAGTAGCAGCAAGAGGAGGTTTCATACCAGGACCACAACCTAATTCGCTTGCACTAATGGCTCAACCAAACTTCTCTCTACCTTCTCAGGAATTTGGAAACTCATCTTATCAACCAAGCTTTCAATCTCAAAACCAACTTGTCCCATATGAACCACCATCTCAACAATTAGGCAACCAAATGGTAACCTATAACAACACTGACTCCAACTTTTACACCAACAGTGAATATGATGAAGAAGAAGAAGCTTTCAATTCCCTCAATGAAGCATTTGGGTTGATTGCTAAAGCATTTGGAAAATTCACAAACAAATCAAACAACCGCCTTCGCTCATCTTCAAACACAAGGAATCAGGCAGTTGTTAATGATGGTCGGGTAGAAATTCAGAACAGATCATCGGGAAGGTTTGGTTCAGGAAACAGAGGAGGATATGGGTCACAAAGGTTTCAAGCTGGAGAACAAAGGTTTCAGTCTGGGGGTAATAGGAATTATATGGGGGCAGATCAGAACATGAATCAATTGAATGGAAAAGAATCAAAAGGCATTGCAAATACCTCAATCACATGCTACAACTGTGGAGGGAATGGTCATATGGCTACTGCATGTCCAAAGCCTCGTACTATGGGCAGTGCATATCACAAAGAAGCTCTCTTGATGGCACTTAAGGATGAGAAAGCAAGCTTGATGAATGTGAAAGAAAACAGCTTCATGGCAAATGCAGACTCAGAAGATGATATGGAAGATCTTGAGGCAAACGCAGCTGTAATGCTCATGGAAAATATGCAGGAAATGAATATGTCCGAGACAGGCCCGGTCTACGATACTGACGGTCTTTCTCAGGTACTTGATCCACAATGTTTGCTACATGAGATTGCTTCACCTTCCGCATCTTCATTCTCAAGTGAACATTCTGTTCAAAATGATTCACCATTCTCATCTTCTTTAGATAATCAAATCAACACTGATATATCATTTGATGATGATAGAACAGTTGTCTCATTTGATGATCTAATAGAAGATGACAATCATGATCAGATTGAACAAAATGAGAATTTGACTAATCAAGATTCGGAGCTTCAGGCCTTAATAATGTCCACCCAATCACGAATAAAGAAGTGCAATGAACTTAATCAGACCTTAAAAGCCAAAATTGCAGTACTATCTCGGGATAATGAGTGCTATAAACAACAACTTTCTGGATACCAAAACCAAGAAAAACGTGAACAATCTTTTGAAATCGCTTTCCAAAAAGAATATGTCAAAGTTCAAGATTTGCAAAACCAAGTACGTGAATTAACCGATTCTAAGGCTGAGCTTCTCTCTCAAAAAGAAAAGGATCAATTTGAATTCAAAAAACAAATTGATTCCTTAAATTCTGAGCTGTTAAAAACTCAATATGAGCTTTCAACTTCTCAAAATCAACTTTTTGAGGAAAAGCAAGCCTGCAGCAAACGTGTTGATTCATATCTTGAGGATATCGTCACCTTGGAAGCACAACTTAAAGAATTTCAAAAAATTATGTATAAAAATGGTGAATCAATCACTCAAATCCAACAACTAACGGTAAAACCAAATCCGAAAGGACACGGATTTGCCCTTGGTAGTGATTACCCACGTGGTCTCTCAAAAGCACTCAGTAAAAATCCCAAGATATACAATGCACAATTATTGTTTGATGACACTTTTGAGCAAGATGATATATATGGTAATGATGAGGAAATTGATGATCTTGAACGTCCAAACAAGTTTGAGAGTCGATCAAAAAGAAATCTTTCAATCGGAGATCCTTCAAAAGCAAAAGATTTTTCAAAACAGTATTATGATTACAACGCCAGACCTCATATAAGCAAATCATTTGTGCCACCAACAGATAAACCAGAACAAACGTTGTTACAAACCTACATAAATACTTCTTCTTCAGTAAATTCTGTGTCCCAAACAGATGTACAAATCTCAGATTTTTTGACAAAGGAAGATGTTAATCCAGAAATGCCTACAGCTTTTAAAACTCTTAAATATTTTGAGACATTTATGGAGGACATCAAATTTTTAGAAAATGAAATTGAGTTTAACTCAAAAATAACCGTCTCCGCTTTTTTCTCTCCTATGGAGAAAGAAAAGCGAGAGGTTCTTCAAAACAAAATTTTACCTCACGTCAATCATCTGAAAAAATGTGCATCTCAATGGGAAGAGGATTTACAGAAAGAAATGGTATCTATGAAGGACATTTTCAAAGCAAAAGACGTCATAATTCATAAACAAAATCTTCACAACCAATTTTTGAAAAATGAAGTTGATCGACTCTTGCAAAATGTTCTTAGTCGTGACGTTGTTTCTATAATGATGAATGCACTTTATGAATCTGGTAATGAGTATCTTATGAAAAATCATGCTGTTGATACAAAGATGTTGCAAATAGAAATTAAGAATCTAGTGAAAGAGAATGAGGATCTTCGACAAATCAAAAATGATGTGGAAAACAAAGTTTTTAATCTTCAAAAAAGGCTTGATTGGTGTCAAACTCAAAGTGCTGAATTTGAACTAAAATTTCAAAATCTCATAGGATCTTTATCATTTCAAAACAGTCATGCTCCTGAAAATAATAAGGAAACAAAGGCTTTCTTAAGACTTAAACTGTTTCAAAATGAAAAGGAACTCGATGAAATTCTTCAAAACAGGAATGACACAGTCCGCCTTAACAGAAAATTAGATTCACAAAATCAAGAATTCCAACACATCATTGTTGATCTGAAGAAGAAAATCAAAGTTTTAGACACAGGCAACACCAAAGTTCATAAGATTGTACCAACGATGCAAAAAGTAGACAGCGCACCTAAGAATGCATCATCAAAAACAACCACTAATGCTCTTACTTCATCTTCCACAGGATTAGTTGACACATCTAAGGGTAGAAGATCAAAGACTACAAAGAGACCAAAGAAGACTAGTATCTGGCTACCTAAGAGTGGAACATCTAAGAATGGAGAAGTAGAAGTTAATGCATCTAGTGAGAATAAAACGCATGTTATGTCTAAAATAGAATCTAGCTTGGTTAAGTGTAATTCTACAAAAGATGTAATGAATGCTGAATCTTTAATAGTTATGAATGATGTTAATGCTTCTTGTGTGTTTTTTCATACTAGTATCTTATCTGGTAATCATCAAAAATGTGTTGCTAAAACTTTGCTGAAGAGAAAAGCGAAACGAACTAGTGGCCTCCCTAAGCCTAACACAGTTGCCCAATCAATTTTAGGGAATCCACCACTAGCAGTTTCAAAGCAGACCATAGTTGCACCTATATCAAATCCCAAAAAGACCAAATCACCTAGCACATTCCTTAGGAAGAAAGCAGAAAGTAGTAGGAAATGGCAACATTGGCTAGAGAACACAGCAAACTTTAAATGGGTTCCTAAGATACTTAAAACATGTGCTTCTAACCCAACGGGTCCAACCGTTACTCCATCTGTTTCTACTAATTGTGATGCAGGTGGTTCAAATCGTTCTATGGATTATTGATAGCGGCTGTTCCCGACACATGACCGGCAATCTCAAGCTTCTCAAAAACTTCGTTGCAAAGTTTATAGGAACGGTCAGGTTCGGGAATGACCACTTCGCCGCCATCATGGGTTATGACGACTATGTAAATGGGAACATCGAAATAAGTCGTGTGTACTATGTTGAAGGTCTGGGTCACAATTTATTCTCGGTTGGTCAATTCTGCGATGGAGACTTAGAAGTAGCATTTAGGGAGAAAACCTGCTTTATTCGTGATCTTCAGGGAAATGATCTGATAAAAGGAAAACGGGGAACTAGTCTTTACACCATCTCCTTTGAAGGAATGACAGCTTCGACTCCTATATGTTTACTCTCCAAGGCTCATCCCACGAAAGCATGGTTATGGCATAAACGATTGTCTCATCTCAATTTCAAAACCATGACCGACCTGGCAAAGAAAAAATTGGTAGATGGTTTACCAAAATTCAGATATGCCTAGGATCATCTGTGTTCTGCATGTGAACAGGGAAAAAGTCACCGAGCTCATTTTCCACCAAAAACAGAGCATAGCACAGACCACGTCCTACAACTGCTTCATATGGATTTGTGTGGTCCCATGCGGGTTCAGTCTGTAAATGGGAAAAGATATATTCTGGTAATAGTGGATGACTACTCAAGATGGACATGGGTTTACTTTCTCCGCACAAAAGATCAAGTTCCGTCTATAGTTACCACGTTTCTCACAAAGATTCAAGTGCAAGTCCGCAACACCGTCAGAATCATTCGTACCGACAACGGCACTGAATTCAAAAACCAAATCCTTCGGGAATTTACAGAGAAACATGGGATTGTTCACCAATATTCTATAGCTCGCACTCTTGAACAGAATGGCGTAGTTGAACGACGAAACCGTACACTCGTGGAAGCAGCTAGAACTATGTTGATCAATGCCCAATTGCCAGATTATCTTTGGGCTGAAGCTGTTAACACTGCTTGCTACACTCAGAACCGCGGCATGATCACCAAAAGACATAACAAAACTCCATATGAGCTAATACAAGGCAGAAAACCCAATATCAACTATTTTCATGTCTTTGGAGCATTATGTTACCCAAAGAATGATAAAGATGATCTTGGTAAATTGAAGGCAAAAGCAGATATAGGGATATTTGTTGGTTATTGTGAGAACTCCAAGGGATACAGAATTTGGAATCGTCGGACCGGAGACATTCAAGAGACGATACACGTTAATTTCGATGAACTCACAGAAATGGCTTCTGAGCAAGACCGCTTGGAACCCGCAAACAACCGTTTGAACTTCCCAGAATCTTCAGCTGAACCATTACCTTTCAAAAGGAAAGATCAGGAAGATCTGTTTGCTCCTATGTTTGATGATAGTTTGGTTAACAGTGCGTCAAAGGCTTCCACAAGTTCCGCTGCTCAACAACTCCCAAATCAAGCACCTGATCCATCAGCATCTATCTCTACAGTAGTTGCTGACGATGCACCACAACCTGAACCATCATCATCAATAGATAAAACACCTCAACCAGCAGTTGAAGATTCTTCTCCCATTTCTAACCAAGTTCCAACACCACCAGATTTTGATGGAAATGCCTTTTTCAATCCATTTGCTCCACCCCCAACCATTCCCGAACCAGGAGAATCTTCCTCGAGCAACATGGAACCATCAAATCTGAATCACAACATTCAACACTACCCATCTACTCATAAATGGACAAGGGATCATCCATTAGTTAATGTGATTGGCAATCCAGATAACCCAGTTATGACACGACAGAAACTCCACACAGATGGTGAAACCTGCATATACGCTCTCACCGTTTGTCAAGCTGAACCGAAAAATATTAAAGAGGCCATGACTTATGACAATTGGATTTAATCAATGTAAGAGGAGTTGGATCAGTTCAAAAGATTGGAAGTCTGGGAACTCGTTGAAAAACCTGATGGAGTTTATGTTGTGGGCTTAAAATGGATTTGGAAAAATAAGCTGGATGCAGAAGGCACGGTTATTCGTAACAAGTCACGGTTGGTTGCTAAAGGGTATAGCCAAGAAGAAGGAATTGACTTCGAGGAATCCTTTGCTCCAGTGGCTAGGCTTGAGGCAGTGAGAATGTTCCTGGCGTACGCGGCTCATAAGAACATCACAGTTTACCAAATGGACGTGAAGACAGCATTCCTGAACGGACAACTTCGTGAAGAGGTGTATGTTTCACAACCAGAAGGCTTCGTCGATCCAGAACATCCACAACACGTATACAGGCTTAAGAAAGCCCTCTACGGCCTTAAACAAGCCCCGAGGGCCTGGTACGACAAACTTTCAGCATTCCTTATTGCTAATCATTTCACTAAAGGCTCTGTAGACCCGACTTTGTTTATACAAAAACACGGGGAGGACATTCTCATCGTACAAATTTATGTGGATGACATCATTTTTGGGTCTACCCACAAAAAGTACTCAAATGCTTTTGCAAAACTTATGAAACAAAACTTTGAGATGTCCATGATCGGTGAACTAAACTTTTTTCTAGGATTACAAGTTCACCAATCACCCCGTGGTATATTCTTGAGTCAGTCTAAATATGCACAAGAGATATTAAAAAAGCATGGCATGACATCTAGTGACACCTATAACACCCCTATGTCCTCCTCATCCCCGAAGCTAGATGCTGACATTCATGGGAAACCCACTGATCCTACAAATTATCGTAGCATAATTGGGTCCCTCATGTATCTCACCGCTAGCAGACCGGATGCTGTATTTGCCACATACCTATGTTCACGCTATTAGTCTAACCCAATAGAAAGACATTTATCTGCTGTTAAAAGAATCCTTAGATACATCAAGGGAACCATTCATTTGGGGATCTGGTATCCAAAGGATTCTGGTTTTGCACTAACTGCTTTTTTAGATACGGATCATGCGGGATGTATTGATACAAGAAAGAGCACATCCGGTGGTGTTCAATTCCTAGGTGATAAGCTGGTGTCCTGGCAGTCAAAGAAGCAAGATTGTACGTCTCTATTATCCACGGAATCAGAATATGTAGCCATGTCTGCCTGTTGTGCTCAAATCATTTGGATGCGATCACAATTGATGGATTATGGTTACATATTCAACAAAATCCCGATGTACTGTGACTCCAAAAGTGCTATCGCTGTCTCGTACAACACAGTGCAACATTCCAAGTCCAAACACATCGCTCTCAGATATCACTTCATCAAGGAGCATGTGGAGCAGGGTACCGTTGAGTTGTATTTTGTGGGAACGGAACACCAATTGGCGGATCTTTTCACGAAGGCTTTACCTCATGATCGTTTTGTGAAACTGGTTCACCAAATTGGAATGAGATGCTTGACTCCTCAAGAATTAGCGAACTTTCTCAAGAACAACTAATCGAGTCATGCTCTCTTACTATCTTGTACATATATTAAAAAAAAAAAAAAAAAAAAAAAAAAACAATCAAGTGTGCAAACGTAGATCTCAATCAAAATATGTTTTTTGCCCATTGTTTCAAAGTTTAACATTTTTTTTTCAAAAATCTCACATATTTTGAGGGGGAGAAACTTTTGTACATTTATTCATAAAAATTCTTCGTCATTTTTCTAATCATCATATATTGTTTTTCATCAGCTTGTGTTAACCATTAAACTATACATCTCTTAACCTTGGACTAAATATAAATAGAAAAGCAAAGTTAAAAGGTTAAATGTGTAAAATGGAAAAGAATGAGGACAAAAACAGTCAATAAGGTTTACTCTATTCAATATATAACACAACTCATTGACTTAGGTCAAAATTTTTTTATCACACTCTCAAACACACAGTTTCATCTCACAAAAACGCGCGCTTCATTCTTCTGAATCTTTCATACTTCTAAATTCGATTACTTTGCTCTAATTGTAAGTCTCTCATTTGATTTCTGTGGTACTCATTTAAACTGAGAACGTTGCTTCAGATATTATTTTTTGTTAGATTTATATTAGTTTTTTAATCTGATTTAGGGTTTATGCTTGAAGGTGTTTGTGCTTATTTTTGTGATTGAGAAAATCTGCTTGTGACATAGTTAATCTGTGTTAAGCATAAAAGATGAATAATCGAATTTTGAGATAATCGAACTTCCAATATGTGAAAATGATCGAACAATAATCGAACTATTGGTGTAATCGAAGTATAGGACTGATCTCCGAGTTAGGAGTATCATGTCTGGAATGATCGAACTTTGTTTGACCGAACTTTGTTTGACCGAACTTTGTTTGATCGAACTTTGTTTGATCGAACTTTGTTTGACTGAACTTTGTTTGACCGAACTTTGATTGATCGAACATTTGTTTTCTTCGAAGTTCAGGACTGAGTGTGTATAATCGATTTTTGACTAAGTATCTTTGATTGTTGAGATGAATTGTATTCATATGTTGGGCTGTGTTTACTGAATGAGTTGTTTTTTGTTTCCATCTGTGCTGTATTTCTTCATAATTCTTGTTTCATCATGTTCATTATGCTCTGCTGTTCAGATTAATATGTGCATTAAGATGTTCTTTGCTTAAGTGGTGATACTAGATTATGTGATTATTGATGAAAAGTGTTCTCTTGCTTAAATGTCTGAACTTGTGTCTATATGATGATAAGCGGTCTAACATACAAAGGGCATATCTAACATACTCACTAACACTCATAATATATGCTCTTGCGTATTGTTGTATGTTTGTGTTATGCAGTTAAAACATGTCACGTACATTATCTCAAGCATCACACACATCCAAGAAGATCACTCAAGCTACGGAAAAACCTAAGATCGTCCGTTGCAATTCAAGAGTTGATTTCGATAAACTCAAGTGTCATCCATCATGTCAAATCATCGCAGAAATCCTTGCTAGACACTTCATTCGCCCTGCTTTAACCAAGACAGCAAGTGTTCCAATGGATTATCTTAATCAGTTCTGGGAATCAGTGTCTGTCAGCGAAGATCAAGCATCAATCACTGTCACTCTGGATACTCTTGAAATCTCATTCACAGTTGACACTCTGAGGACCATTCTTGAGCTACCCAAGGAAAACACAGGGAATTTCGAGAAGTTTCAAAATAACCCAACATTTCCAGAGATGGCTAGAACTCTAGAAATGCTGGGGTATGATGAATCAACTGAAAGAATGTCTTCAATCTATAAAGTTGACAGAAAGTTTTTTCCACAACCTTGGTTAACAATGTTCACCATCATCAATCACTGCATCACTGGAAAAACCACCGGCTTAGAACACCCAAGACTTGAACATCTACAGTTTTTCTGTGGTCTTGTCAACATGAAACATCTAAACTTTGCACAGTATATCTGGAATGACATGATCTTTCAATGTAAAAAATTCCAAGAGAGCAATAAAGATTCAAATATCCCTTTTCCTCGCTTCACCAAACTCCTCATTGCTCGTGTTATGAAAAAACACCCAGTGCTACAACGTCCAAATTCTGAGCAGATGCATACCGAACAACATGATCATGTCCTCACTCGCCTCAACATCCAGTCCATGACCGATACAGACAAACAAGGTGCTCAAATCCCTGATTATTTCCTGAGTGATGACATTAGGAACACAGCAGCATATCTTACATATGATAAAGCATTTAAAGATCAGAAAGTAGGGTTTGTTCCGAAAAGGGATGCATTACCCAAAGGATCAAAGACTAAAGGGAAGAGTCATTCACTCCCAGCTCGAGCCACTACTTGCCGATCAAAGAAAGCTGAAACAGCTAAGAAAGGTAAAACAGTCACCAAAGCTTCATCAGCATGGCAACTTCGTGATGAATCGTGTGATGAAGAAAATGACGATAATGTTGAGTTCAAGAAAGTCAAAGCACAGAAGGGTCTTGAAAAGACGAAATCTATTATGGGTTCAACTGATGAGAAACTGAAGCAAGGCAAGGGCAAGTCTATCAAACCAACAGATGTTAGTTTTTCACCGATTCCACCGATTGAAAGCTCAGAAGAAGAGGGTGACGAATCAGATGAACACATCCATACCCCATCGGGTTCTGAAGTTGAAGAATCTGATGATGACAGACAAAGTGAGGATGATGAAGACAATGATGAAGAAAGTGACAAGGATAACAAAGATAGTAGTGTCAACAACAATGAAAGTGATGATAATGAATCTCAAGATGACCAAGATAACCCAGATGTTCAACCCCATACAACCATTCCTCAATCACCACCTACGTCATCAGTGGCTCAATCATCAAATGTCATAAGTCAGCTTGAAAGTAAACTGAATCAAGTATTGAGTACTCAAGAAGCCCGTGACAAAGAATATCAAGAAACAAAACTGAAACTGTCTAGACTTCATGTAACACCCCGTGACCAAAACTGTCCAAAAACGTGAAAATTTTTCGCAAAAACACACCCAGAAACTGACATCCGGTTACTCTTTTACAAACTGACAAAATTTGGTACATATTCAGCCATTGAGGCTATTTTAAGATGAAAGTAGACTCGATTAGCTTCGAAACGATAGGTCACACGAGCCGTTTCGACTTACGGATCAAAAGATACGATTTTTCGAAAACTGCCAAAAATCTGCACAGTCGGCTCTGACAGCGTCAAGCCCAAAGGGTGACGGCGTCAAGAAGGCCATCAAGAACAAAACTGTCAAGCCTTGATAGGCCAGAGAAATTTTGGAGTTTAAAGGGTGACGGCGTCAAGAAGGCCATCAAGAACAAAACTGCAGTTTCACCAGGCCCGCTCAGAAACCCGACCTCCCGGACTCGAAACTTGACCCAACTTTCCAGAATTCTTTAGTATATCGATAAGATCATTTTCATACAAAAACATTACCCGTTTGACCACCCAAAATAGTACCTTAAAATTTGACGGGTTATGCATAAAACTCATTTCGACCCATTGACACCCAAAACCACTTAGACCACTTCATTTACCCACCATACTTGACCAACATCCATAAATTAACCTATTAAACTTGACACATGCACTCATGGCCCGCTCAGACTCCAAAATGGGTGAGAACCCGCTTCTACCAAACACTCCCTTTAAGGCCATATTCACTACACAACTTTCACTCATAACACTTAACCACAACATAACCTTTTAAACACATACATAACTTGACATTTCTAATATCTTACAAAGTTGTTACTACAAGGTCTTGACCCGTAGCTTCCAAAATGGGTGAGTTTGGCTAAATGCCAAACACCCTTCTAATTACTACCATATTCACATAACATAAGGACTTCTTGACATTTACATAAACTTGTCCAACGACCCAACTTAAACGATGATCATAAACGACGACAAGACCGCTAAATAACAAAATGACCACATGAAAGGAAATATACCCAAAACACGAAAAGACACGTCGGGGGCTTCCAACTTCAACACGCTTGGTCCAAAAGAAAACGGTCTTCTACTACATAATCACTTACACCTTTTCCTTACCTTTGCTCGATCCTTCAACACCTATCAAGAAAAACATCACAACTAAACACGTAAGCAAAACGCTTAGTAAGTACATGGCATAACAAGCTAACATTATATATATAACCATAACTAGTCTAACCACTAGTTAAGCTAGCGATATAGGGGCACTTACCTCGCATCGACATAGTCGACCTAAACACGATCAACCCGTAAGGTTGAACCTCATCCCATAGTTAGCCTAACGACTAACTAAGCTACATCTAGAATGGATCCATACTAGCTAACGCACCCTATACCCTATACTTCACCATTATCATGTAAACAAACATGATAAAGCTAACACAATAAACATTATCATACCAAAATATGATAAAGCTAAACAAGACATGTTATAACCAATGTACTTACCTTGATCCTTAAGCACAATCACACTAATAATAGCTTCCCCACTTCTCACTTGCTTCCTATATCAAAATCATCTCAAATTAAGCTAAATAACTAACAAATCATAAATTATCAACCTTAACTTATCATACTCAAATTTCACTTCAAGAACCCTAATTTCATAATTTGGGGAAATCACTTACTTGATGAAAAGACAACAATTAAGGGTTCTCAAGGCTTCTTTGATCACTTCACAATGGGAGATTTAAGCTTAATTATAATCTTGCTCTTCCCTCCTCTTTTCTCCTTATGAACCGACCTTCACAAATAAGACCAAAAGAATGTCCTGGACATTTCTCTAATTTTCTAGGCATAGTTATTTAATTAATGAACTTTGCCCAAATGGCAAACTTAGCCCTTCTAGTTCTATTCTTTCTAACTTACCACTCACATTTATTTAGCTAATTTATAACACTTATAATATACAATACATATTATTTACATAACTAGTACCTTATCGGGATACGGGTGTAACAATTCTCCCCTCCTTAAAATAAGATTTCGTCCTCGAAATCTATGCTTGGAATAAATGAGGATACTCATTCCTCATCTTCTCCTCTAGCTCCCATCTAATGCTTGTACCTTTACGATGTCTCCATTGCACTTTCACTAATGGAATTTCTTTGTTTCGAAGTTGCCTCACTTTCCTTCCTAAAATCGCTTCCGGCTCATCCTTTTGTGAAATCAACTCCGGATCAATTTCGATATCATCTAAAGTGACCACACTAGCCTCATCCGCTAAACATTTCCTCAAGTACGACACATGGAAGGTATTATGAATACCTCTCATTTCTTCGGGCAATTCTAACACATAGGCTACCTCACCAACACGTTTCAAGATTTTAAATGACCCTATAAACCGGGACTTAATTTCCCTTTGTTTTTAAACCTAAAAACGCCCTTCCACGGAGAAACTTTTAGCATAACCATGTCACCTACCTCGAATTCTATTGGCCTTCTTCGATTATCGGCATAACTTTTCCACCTATCTTGTGCCGCCTTAAGTCTTGCTCGAATCATCTCAACCTTTTCCGTCGTTGCCAACACTATATCCGTGCTAGCCAATTCTCTCCTTCCCACTTCTTCCCAACATACGGGCGTCCTACACTTTCTTCCATATAACATCTCATAGGGTGGCATACCTATACTAGCATGATAACTATTATTGTAGGCGAATTCAACTAGGGGTAAATAGTCGTCCCAATTTCCTCCGAAATCAATCATGCAAGCTCGAAGCATATCTTCTAAAGTTTGAATCGTCCTCTCGCTCTGCCCATCGGTTTGAGGATGAAAAGCCGTGCTCATATGAAGTTTCGTACCTAATTCTTCTTGGAAATCTTGCCAAAAATTTGAAGTGAACCGCCCATCTCTATCAGAAACTATGGAAATAGGTACCCCATGACGCGCGACTATCTCATTAACATAGACCTTCGCTAACTTATGAACAGGCATATTCTCCCTAATTGGAATAAAATGCGCACTCTTAGTCAAACGATCGACTACTACCCAAATGGTATCATTCTTCTTTTTCGTCTTTGGCAATTTCGTGATAAAATCCATAGTAATCTTCTCCCACTTCCAAACTGGAATGTCTAAAGGTTGGACTTTTCCGTAAGGCTTTTGGTGTTCGGCTTTCACTTTCAAACAAGTTAAACATCTTTCCACATACTTCACGCAATCTCTTTTCATACCCGGCCACCAATAGTTTCTTTTCAAATCAAGGTACATTTTCGTAGCTCCTGGATGAATAGAATACTTCGACTTATGGGCTTCTTCCATGAGTAATTCTTTAACATTGCTTCGAAAAGGAATGTAAACTCTTCCATACCGTGTCTTAATCCCACGACTGTCTTCATCAAGATGAGGAATGTGAGAAGTGATTCGTTCTTTCTCTTGATTCTCTTCTTTTAACGCTTCCTCCTGAGCTAACTTAATTCTTTCGAAAAGGTCAGATGTAATAATCATTCTCAAGGAGTGAATCCGTGTAACATCACTTCGGCCCTGACGACTTAGCGCATCCGCTACAACATTCGCCTTACCCGGATGGTAGCGAATTTCACAATCATAATCTTTCAGCAAGTCTAACCACCTACGTTGTCTCATATTCGGATCTTTCTTATCAAGGAAATACTGAAGACTTCTATGGTCGGTGTAAATTATGAACTTCACACCGTATAGATAATGCCTCCAAATCTTCAAGGCAAAGACTACAGCCGCAAATTCCAGATCATGAGTCGGATATTTCTCTTCGTGCTTCTTTAGTTGTCTTGAAGCGTAAGCGATCACTTTACCCCTTTGCATAAGAACACATCCAAGACCGGAATAAGATGCATCACTATAGACCACCATGTCTTCGGTTCCCTCTGGTAACACTAAGATCGGTGCTTCACACAACCTCTTTCGTAAAGTACGGAAGGCTTCTTCTTGCTTCTCGCCCCACACAAAAGGAACATTCTTCTTGGTGAGTTCGGTTAATGAAGATGAAATTTTGGAGAAGTCTTGAATAAACCGTCGGTAATAACCCGCGAGTCCTAGAAAACTTCGAATTTCACCAACGTTCTTCGGGGCTTGCCAATTCATCACGGCCTCGACTTTAGACGGATCAACTTTAATACCATCGGACTAATAACATGACCAAGGAACTGAACTTCTTGCAACCAAAATTCGCATTTCGAGAATTTAGCATACAATCTTTCTTTTCTCAACGTTTCAAGGATTTCTCGAAGATGAAGCTCATGTTCTTCCTTACTCTTAGAATAGATAAGGATATCATCGATGAACACTATAATGAATTTATCCAACATCGGTCTACATACACGGTTCATGAGATCCATGAAAACCGCAGGAGCGTTCGTGAGACCAAAAGGCATAACCGTAAACTCGTAATGTCCATATCGGGTTCTAAAGGCTGTCTTAGGAATATCCTCCTCTCGAACCTTCAGTTGATGATAACCCGAGCGGAGATCAATCTTTGAAAACCACTTCGCACCTTGAAGTTGATCAAATAGATCATCTATTCTTGGCAACGGGTATACATTTTTCACCGTGACTTTGTTCAATTCACGGTAATCAATGCACATCCGCATACTACCGTCTTTCTTTTTAACGAACAAAATCGGAGCTCCCCATGGTGAGCTACTTGGGCGAATAAAACCCTTGTCAAGTAACTCTTGGAGTTGACTCATTAACTCCTTCATTTCGGACGGAGCAAGACGATAAGGAGTTTTGGCAATAGGAGTCGCACCCGGAACAAGATCAATACGGAACTCAACTTGTCTATCGGGAGGAATACCCGGCAAATCTTCCGGGAATACATCACGGAATTCATTTACAATCGGAACATCGTCGATATTTTTCTTTTCAAAACTCGTATCTACCACGTGTGCCATAAAGGCTAGACAACCACGTGATAGATATTTTCTAGCTTTCATCACGGAACAAAGTTTTAACTCGCCTTTCCTTTTATCACCGTAAATCATCATTTCTCGACCACTATGGTTCACAACTCTAACGATCTTTTGTTTGCATAGAATGGCGGCATTGTGTTTGCTAAGCCAATCCATGCCAACAATAATATCAAACTCTCCAAGCATTATGGGGATTAAGTCGATCCTAAAAACATTCTCATCGATCTCTATTTCTACATCACGATACACATTTGACACTACCACAACTTTACTATCGGCGATTTCAACTTCTATAGGTATTGGAAGCTTATCTAACGGGGTTGACAATTCTTTACTGAAGTTATAAGATACAAAGGACACGCTTGCACCAGAGTCGTACAAAACACGAGCGGGTTTGGAATTAACGAGAATTATACCTGTGACAACATCTGAACTCGACTTCGCCTCTTCGGTACTCATCTGATAAACACGAGCTGTAGGTCTTGGAACCTCAACCTTTTCTCCTTTAATCGGTTTAAACGGCTTCGCTTGCTTAGGATTGGCTTTAGGACATTCACTTACCTTATGTCCTTCTTCGTTGCACCCATAACATATTACCAAAGGCTTGGTGCAATCCTTGCTAATATGGCTAGTATCCCCACATTTATAACATCCCTTCATCCCGGATTTACATTCTCCCATATGGTTCTTACCGCACCTATTACACTTAAGAGGTAACTTTCCCGTGTTGTCCTTCCTTGTGAAATCGAACCTGCCTCGCTTACTAAATGTTGATGGATGATCATGCTTCCTTTTTAAGTCCTTCTTCTCTTTGCTTTTCATTCTATCCAAGTCAGCTTCACGAGTACGTGCCCTACTTAGAAGATCCTCCATGTCGGCGCACTTGAACGGTGACACTATCGTACGAATTTCATTTTTGAGCATTCTTTGAAATTTGTCGACTTTAAGCCTTTCATTGTTAAGATATTCCGGGCAATATTGTACCATGTCACAAAACTTTCCCCACAACTCATTCACCGTTTCATCAGTTTGCACAAGAGAATGGAAAGCTTCTCTTATCTTATCAATTTCCTCCGCAGGAGCATACTCTTTCATGAACACTTCTTTAAATTGATCCCACGTGCACGATTCTCTCCAAGCACTACCTTTCTCGTTCGCCTTGCCTTCCCACCATACTTTAGCCCGTTCACGAAGGTAATTAGTAGCAAAGTTCACCTTATCCTCTTCTACACAACGACTCGTACGAAAAGCCCCTTCTATATCGGTAATCCATCGAGAACTCTTTAACGGATCAAGAGTCCCCGTAAATGTGGGTGGAGCACAAGCAGTGAAATCACGATAAGTAGACTTCTCTTTCCCTACCCCGGGTCTAGCATTCGGATCATTCAATAACTCCCCACTCTTCTTAAGCTTTTCTATCTCCTCTTTAAACATCTTTTGCACATTCTCGGTTGTTTGTTTAACATAATAGGGCATGGCCTTCTCAATAGCCCTCCCCACTCTATCAGTCACCAAGACATCCAATTCTTTCAACTCAGCTTTCGTAAAACTTTTAGGGACCAAATTCTCCGGTAATGATATTGACCTGACACTACTAGAATCTCCTTCATCATTTGAATCATCATCATCATTATGGCGAGAGGAGGTCGTTCTCAACACCTCCTTATTTCGGATGTTCGCCATCTTTTCTACTAACTGAAATTTAGCAATTCACACTATTAAACAAAATCGTGTACATAATTGATGCATGGATAACATATTTATCCTTACACTAAACACCCTAGTGTTTATCATCCATGTATAGCCTAAATGATTTCAATCTCACATATATGTCATATTTTTATCACTACGGTGGCCAGGCGTAGTCATAAAAATACTTAACATATGTGTTCCCGAAATCACCCAAACAATACACAAATAACAAACACCGATACTAAACGCGTCTACACAAGGCCTAAGTCTAGGAAATCCTAAGGGAAAATCCTAAATCTCTTAGACCGAAGCTCTGATACCAAGTTGTAACACCCCGTGACCAAAACCGTCCAAAAACGTGAAAATTTTTCACAAAAACACACCCAGAAACTGACATCCGGTTACTCTTTTACAAACTGACAAAATTTGGTACACATTCAGCCATTGAGGCTATTTTTAGATGAAAGTAGACTCGATTAGCTTCGAAACGATAGGTCACACGACCCGTTTCGACTTACGGATCAAAAGATACGATTTTTCGAAAACTGCCAAAAATCTGCACAGTCGGCTCTGACAGCGTCAAGCCCAAAGGGTGACGGCGTCAAGAAGGCCATCAAGAACAAAACTGTCAAGCCTTGATAGGCCAGAGAAATTTTGGAGTTTAAAGGGTGACGGCGTCAAGAAGGCCATCAAGAACAAAACTGCAGTTTCACCAGGCCCGCTCAGAAACCCGACCTCCGGACTCGAAACTTGACCCAACTTTCCAGAATTCTTTAGTATATCGATAAGATCATTTTCATACAAAAACATTACCCGTTTGACCACCCAAAATAGTACCTTAAAATTTGACGGGTTATGCATAAAACTCATTTCGACCCATTGACACCCAAAACCACTTAGACCACTTCATTTACCCACCATACTTGACCAACATCCATAAATTAACCTATTAAACTTGACACATGCACTCATGGCCCGCTCAGACTCCAAAATGGGTGAGAACCCGCTTCTACCAAACACTCCCTTTAAGGCCATATTCACTACACAACTTTCACTCATAACACTTAACCACAACATAACCTTTTAAACACATACATAACTTGACATTTCTAATATCTTACAAAGTTGTTACTACAAGGTCTTGACCCGTAGCTTCCAAAATGGGTGAGTTTGGCTAAATGCCAAACACCCTTCTAATTACTACCATATTCACATAACATAAGGACTTCTTGACATTTACATAAACTTGTCCAACGACCCAACTTAAACGATGATCATAAATGACGACAAGACCGCTAAATAACAAAATGACCACATGAAAGGAAATATACCCAAAACACGAAAAGACACGTCGGGGGCTTCCAACTTCAACACGCTTGGTCCAAAAGAAAACGGTCTTCTACTACATAATCACTTACACCTTTTCCTTACCTTTGCTCGATCCTTCAACACCTATCAAGAAAAACATCACAACTAAACACGTAATCAAAACGCTTAGTAAGTACATGGCATAACAAGCTAACATTATATATATAACCATAACTAGTCTAACCACTAGTTAAGCTAGCGATATAGGGGCACTTACCTCGCATCGACATAGTCGACCTAAACACGATCAACCCGTAAGGTTGAACCTCATCCCATAGTTAGCCTAACGACTAACTAAGCTACATCTAGAATGGATCCATACTAGCTAACGCACCCTATACCCTATACTTCACCATTATCATGTAAACAAACATGATAAAGCTAACACAATAAACATTATCATACCAAAATATGATAAAGCTAAACAAGACATGTTATAACCAATGTACTTACCTTGATCCTTAAGCACAATCACACTAATAATAGCTTCCCCACTTCTCACTTGCTTCCTATATCAAAATCATCTCAAATTAAGCTAAATAACTAACAAATCATAAATTATCAACCTTAACTTATCATACTCAAATTTCACTTCAAGAACCCTAATTTCAAAATTTGGGGAAATCACTTACTTGATGAAAAGACAACAATTAAGGGTTCTCAAGGCTTCTTTGATCACTTCACAATGGGAGATTTAAGCTTAATTATAATCTTGCTCTTCCCTCCTCTTTTCTCCTTATGAACCGACCTTCACAAATAAGACCAAAAGAATGTCCTGGACATTTCTCTAATTTTCTAGGCATAGTTATTTAATTAATGAACTTTGCCCAAATGGCAAACTTAGCCCTTCTAGTTCTATTCTTTCTAGCTTACCACTCACATTTATTTAGCTAATTTATAACACTTATAATATACATTACATATTATTTACATAACTAGTACCTTATCGGGATACGGGTGTAACACTTCAGGAGCAGATGAACAACCATATATTGAAGTGTGATAACGTTGATTTGAAAAAGGAAGTCGCTGAACTGGTTCCAACTGAGGTCTTCACGACTCTTCAAGATGCATTTCCTGACATGCTCAACAAATATGCCAAGAAGAATCTGGAAGAGGTTGTGGCAAAGTTGATGCAGACAATACCAATCACAATCAGAACGTTACCTTCACAACCATCTGGATCAACTCTCAGAGAACAACTTCTTGAAGAAATTCGAGAAAACCCTGCAGAAGATGAACTCAGACAAGCATTACTTAACTCAATGAAACAAGCTGAAAAACAAGATGAACCATGCAAACCAACCAAGACATTGAAGCGTCGTCAGGATGACCCAGAGGATCAAGGAAAGAAAAGGCGGAAACCTTCGTCTTCAAGCCGTGGTCCCATAGCACACTCATCTGGAAAAGGAAAACAATCAAGTGGACCAGTCTTCAGTCCATTGGAAGTGGTCAATTTGAGGATACAGAATTCCACGAGAACATCAGTTCAGATGATGTAATACCCTTTGTACCTACAAGTGTTCAAGAAGCTGTGGTTCCTTCTGGTCTAGTAAATGATATACCACTACCAGAATGGGTCGATCCAGGAGCTTCAAAGTACGACTGGTTTGAAAATATGGTTGATGCATACCCTGATGAAGATTACAGCACACCCATGGAAGGATCAATTGTAGATTTTACCAAAAGACTGAAAAAGGCAATCAAGGTTCAGAAGTTGGGGTTGTCAGATATCATTCGAGTTCGTAGCACAGGCTTTACTGAATTTAAGACGTTAACAACTACTGAGATAGAGTTTAAGTACAATCTTGAACAAGTTGCACGAGCCCTTGGAGAAAATATTGCTGATGAACAAACCCATAAACCAAAAGAACCATTACACTACAATGATTACTCCAAACCATTACCCTCATTGGTCACCCAAAGAATCTTAAGTTACCAAAAGAATACTTCTTCAATCGCGACCTAGGCTATCTCATGAGTGGAAGCACGGATCCTATAGTACGATATGCAACATCACTATCCAAGTATCCAGCAGCTTCATACTCCATAGAAGATTTGGAAGAAAAGGTCGACGATTTATGGAACCATGACGTTTATGTCTACAATGATGATGCTGTTTTGGGGATTCATCATTGGCGACATATGAGGAGATTGTCCTACAAATACTTGGTCACCATGAGAGTTTCAAAAAACATAGATAGGAGGAACCCTAACAGGATTCTATCCATAACCAGTGCTGAAACTGAACCACTGTACGGGTATAACTTTCTAAACAAGATCACCGTCAGAAGATCAGATGACAAAGAGTATTCGTTCTGTGAAGCTGACTACCCATACTTGTCCCGTAATGATATCGAAGATATGTACCTACTGAAGATTCAGGGAAAACTTGAACATCTTCCTGGACGTCTTCAGTATGACATCATCAACTCCATTCTCATATTCATCCGCAACATTGTCATAAGACATCGAGTTGAGGACATACAACTTGGGGTAGAAAGCTACCAAAAACGAGTTAATCTCATCAAGCCAGATCTTGACCGGCCAGGTGTTCATGGCAAGACTCCTTATACGTTCATGGATAAACCGTTTGGAGTGGTTTACAAACGGAACAACAGCAGCCCACACTTCATGGGATTTGAAGAACTGAGAAAATTTGGGGATAAGACATTGGTAATGGTCAAGACAGAACTTGAGTCAATCTTGGATAATTACCACAAGGGTTCAAAAACAAGAGTCATGCAAGAGGTCAAATAGAGCAGAAATGATGTCAAGCAAGCAGCCAAGTTCATCAAAAGAATCAACAAAAAACTTCAGTTTCGGACTCAAATGCGAAGATTAGAGAGTTATGTGGGAGGACGAGCAAGACTTCCAAACATTCTCACCTTCCGACGTCCTGCCTAATTTGATTGGTACAATTTGTCTCATTTGATCATCATCATTTCATTTCATCATTCACTTTCAAATATCACTACGGCTTGTGCACACATAACAGTGTACAACCCGCTCTTGTAAAGAAAGGACCCTGAGGTACGCTTTAGTGCCTTAATCCTGAAAAAGGAGCGAAAGCTTCTTACTTATGAGCAGAATTAAAACCTGAATGTTTTTCTAAAGTTTTTTCAAACATTCTGCTCATAAGGACAAGTACTCCCTTTGTTAAGGGGGAGTATTTGAAAAATCTTTGTTCCAAAATCTACAAACGTTCTTGACAGTCTTCCACAAACACCTCAAAAAGAGCATATTTTAATCAAAAGTTTATCAAAAACAACATTATTATGCTATTTTTGAGGGGGAGAATGAAAATGTGATTAAAATATGGTGGAAGCAACGATGATATCTCATGAGTATAAGACTCAAGAATTGACCCTCGAATTGACGATAACAACAGTCAGTAGTCGAAAGGACATATCCTGGACGGGCAATAATTTCAAGCCAGTCCAACTGGTGATGTAAGCATGTCTCGCAATGGATATGTCTGAGTAGAATGTACCAATTTCGAGCGATGATCTTTGAATCTGATCTGGACGGGTAATAATTTCAAGCCAGTCCAACTGGTGATGTAAGCGTGTCTCGCGATGATCAGGTTTACTGAAAATCAATCAATTCAAAAAAAGTACCAACTCTTCCCGACATGTGCCGATTTTACTTAAACGAATATTAGCACATGTTAAGGGGGAGTTCTTCTAAAAATAACAAAACTCTCAAAGTGTTAACAAAATGTGTTTTACAATCATAAACACTTTGAGAGATTTTCAAAAGGTTTGGTTTTATGGCATCATTAGGATAGTCATGGAGTTATAAGGTGACTAAGGTTAGGGAAAACCGTCCTATGATCCGCCAAAGCCGGAGGGATCTACCCAAGGACAATACCAATAGTTTAGAACTAGAAAGTCCTAGGTATGATATTAAAAAAGGAGAAAATGAATGAACGGAGAAAGAAGGGGTTGAAGAATTAAAAAGAAAAGAAAAAGAAAAGGGTGAAAAGAAATAGCCCTTCATTTGTTCAACCTTAGGGCAGACACCGGGTTTAATACATAATCTACTGGTTGATCAAGAATCACCGGTATTGAAGATCAAAGTCGTCATGGACCCAGTGACGCACTGCACTAAACCTTCTAAGCTACTCAAGTGTCTCTCAAAAGACATTTGTTTCATTCACATGGAGAACCCTTCATAATCTATCGACCTCTCATTACGAGAGTGTTGATATTGAAAAGGAGGCAATCTGCTCCACGCCTCCGACTACCAAACAAATGTGCACTAATTGAGTCTAGAGCCATGAGATTCATAAAAAGATCTCTTAGGTACACTTAGTATTACTCTGATGTTCTACATCATGGGCCGCAGATGTAAAATTAAGAAAGTGTCCTTCGCAGATCTTAGCAATCTGCCGAGAACATTCATGAGAAAAGTCACAATTGTGATTATCAATGATTGAATGGAAATCCTGCCAGAGCAACATCAAACAACTCTGACAGCAGGTCACTTCGGTAACTCCTTTCGGGTTACGCTTAGTGTTTGCTCCAAACGGTCTACAGTCATGGGGGGATCTCCAGCGACTCACTGAATCGTGGGTGCACTTTGGTGTGTCCGTGTTATCCCTTTCGGGGGAATCCGGTTCAGAACGGTCTGGGTTAGGATTTGAGAAAGTCTTCACACTATGCTGTTGATGATCTCAAGTCTGAGCCTGTAAGTACCGGTTGGTTCGTGCTGTTGCTGTTGCGGAGCTTGAAGACCTGGAGTTCAGCCACCATCAAGACTCCATCATGCTCATATCCGAAAGAGAAGTTCTCACAAAGACTCAGAAATATCAAAAAGTTCAGAATTGTTAAAGAAAAGTCTAAAGATTCAAGTACTACAACCTTTCTCAAAGTTAAAGATTGAAGAACTGAGAACAAGTTGAAGAATCAAAGTCAAAAGAAATATGAGCATGGTGGAGAAGACGTGAAGACACCGGAAGCAAAGATCGTTGGAACATGGCAGATTTCTACCATATCATATCACATCACTATCAAGAACAAAGAACAAAGATTTTGAAGACGTCAAAGCCTAAAGAAGCAAAGACGACGTCAAGCAACCTTGATGACCAATACTTAGGGGGAGATTGTTGGGAACACGTTTTGTAATATTTCAAGTATTGATCATTTGTATTAGGTTGCTTAGGCCTTTAGGTTTGTTATTAGGCCCAGCCCGTGTAGAAGGCCCATGGGCTGTGTCGTTTTATCATTTATTATGGTTAATTATGTATTATGTTAAGTAAGTAGGGCTAGTAGCCCATTCTCTTGTAAAAAACTATAAATACCCCTCCTATCCAAGGGAGAGGGTGGTTGGTTGATGAATTAAGAAGTTTTGTTATTAAGTGTGTGTAATCATCTCCCTTCCATCTCTTTCTCTCTCTAGCTTTCTCTCTCTAGATCTAGTAGGTATTTAGTAGTTAATTAGTGGTAGCTTAATTCATAAAAGTATAAAACATCATCTTCACTCATACCCAGCTTCCAACTAAAACCTGCCGCAGGAAAGAAATGCGGCTGAGCTTAAAAAGACCAGTGAACAGATATATAATAAACGGAAACGAAATCAAAAGAAAATGAACATATGTGGTATAGTGCAATGGAATAACATAAGGTATAGACAAATGTACAAAATAAGAAAGGGAAAAGGATAGGTCAGTAATCCACCACGAGCCCGAACACGAACCAAATATAGTAACCATGTCTTCATAATCATTATAGAGGGGAGACCTCTCAGATAATCAGATAATATGAGGGGTGTCCTCATTCTTCAAATGGAGTAGCTAACTCCCGAACTTTGTGAAAGACGTGGATTGCACCCAGCATCAGTCACCGAACAATATTTAATATCAATCATGTTAAGTCCACGAACACGGACACGAACCTAGGATTGCAACCATACGCCCCCCGAACAATAATATAGGCCATAATAAATATAATGTGCATGCAACGAACAATATGGGGACGGTGTGAGAAATCACTCACCACACGTGAGTCATGCCATTGGTGCATCAATGACACGGCCATGTTACCTTCATGGCTAGGAAACGAACTTGGCTCAGGTATCAAACTGAAGGGTCAAAGGTCCAAATCACAGCAAAGATCCAAATCATAGCAAAGGTTCAAATAGTCTAAGTCATCGAATCATGGTCAAAGTCCCAATATCAAAGCAAAGGTTCAAAATCAAATGGTTCATTTAAAATAATCTTTATCAAATGATTTTCATAAAAATAATCTTTAATAACGGTTTTCACAAAAGTAGTCTTTAAACGTAGTTTTCATAAAAGCTTAGCCAAATTCCAATTAAAAGTGGTATCGCATATTTCATAAACATCAATTTAAAATAAGTTTTCCTCAAAACATTTCCATGGTATAATCGAAAAGGTTTTCACATTTATTTACCAAAATCAAATGAACCCTCGAAGTATCTAGTGATTCGAACACTAATATCACAAGGTCACGAACGAATATCAAATGGATCATTATAGAGGCTCAAAGCAAAAAGGGTCATATCGAACATCAAAGTCAAAATGAATCAAACATACGAACCAAAGTGTAAGGGAACATAGCAATGGCTTAGGGAATCTTAAAATGAATCAAGATAAATGAGTCATGAGAGGAGAAAACACCCTTACTGAAAAAGGGTAGAATATCTGTACCTTATACCGCAAGTGCAAACATATCTAGAAATATAAAGATCGGAAACAACTCCATCTTCAGCGAATCTACACGAATACATGGTCGTCTTATTATTAATATCTTCTTCAAATCAGATTTCTCATTTTAGTCAGCTTTCCATTTTTAGTAACTTTCCATTTATAGCAGGTTTCCTCAATTAGTAAGTTTCCATATTTAGTAACTTTAGTTATTAACATTCTCGTTTATCAACTTAAGGTATTAAAGATGACCATATTCAGTTTTAAGGTTCACAATATCGTTTACATAAGTTTTAGGGTTCTTAAAGTAGTTTTTATAATTTTGGGGTTTAGTATGCAATTAATATAAGTTTAGGGTTTATAGTGCCATTACGATAAGATTAGGGTATAAAGTGTAAATATTATCAAGTTACATGTTTCCACAAGTTAAATCCTTTAGTTTTAAAAGAATGACCATTTAAACCCTTTTAGTATAGAAAATAACACTTAACACCTTTTTAACATCTTTTAAACTTCTTAACAGATTTTACACATGAATTGGACCTGTTTCGCCGAATTTATGATCCATATAAGAACTCATAAATAAAATTTCCAAAAATTCAAAAACGTACCTAAATGTCTTGAGTATTTTACATAATTTTTCCAGATTTTATTGGCTAGTATAAATATGAATTAAAAATCCATTTCCACAACATGTCCCCGAATCGTATCTGATGAAACATCCGAAAAGTTTCTATTTCTTTTCCCCATCTAGAAAATTTATAAAAATCTACAAAAATTCCAGTAATTACCTAACATATGAAATATTACTCAGTTCAAAGGGAATCTTCTAATTCGACACGGTTTACAAATTAAAATTCAAAAACACGGACGGATTTTCGAGACATACGAATTCCGATTGACACTTAATTTTCTAAAAATCAAAAAGTTGCATTCCCGACCTCTAAAAAATTACAAGGTTAATTTTCCCAGAAAGATATTTCATTAAAATTCATTTTAGACTCCAGAAACACCCAAATACACTTAACCATCATTTAGTTTCAATCGATTAAAGTTGATCAAAATTTCCTGGACAGCAGCAATGTTTATTATCTCATGTAATCTTTTAGGGTTTTCATTCCAATGATTATATTTTGGTACAAAACGATTTATTGTTGAGTTTATAACATATCTAGGTCGATTCATATGAGGTCTTAATATATTCATAACAACTCAGATCCAAATATCAATGTGTCGATTTCATATTAGGGTTATATAGAATCATTATTTTATGTAGCATTTTTTTCTATTATCGTATGTGTTAATAAATCGACAAGAACATCAACAAAACGGAAATAAGAATCGACAAGAAGGGTGATATAAATACCCTCGTAGCGTGATCAAAGAGCCAAGAACACGAACAACACACGATCAATCACAACCACGTCTCTTCTCCTTCCTTGATCGAATGAAGAACAAAACAAATAACCATATGGATCGATTTAGGGTTTATGATCATGGATTCAATGGATTAAATTATGATGTGTATATATTTACCTTGTTGATGATATGAATGACACAAGAACACAAGATCCTTCCTCCTTCTCCTTGAATGTCGACTTGGATAGTGGCTAGGGTTTTGTTTGTTTTTTTTTTTTTTTTTTTTTTTTTTTTTTTTTTTTTTTGAAGAATGAACCGTGAATAATGAATGGGAGGGGAGGGATATACGGATTTTGATGAGGAGAGAATTAGGGAATGCCAAAATTTTAGGAGTAGACATATCTTTCAATTAAATGTGTTCTTATCTCCATCAATTCACCTAGGCCGAAATTTTGAAGTATGTAACATATAATGGGTCGATTAATCATAGCTAGGTGCATAGGATTATATTTTGTACATTGTAAATATAATGTAATGTTTTTTTTATTTGGTAGCTTAATTCGTTACATAACTTAGGGTACAAACAATTTAGGTTAAGTATCATGAATGTTATTTATATGATTTTCATAAGTTCTCAAAATTTTAAATTTGAGGGCATTTTTGTCATTTCGGATTATATTAGTTTGGGGTTTTACATTATTCACCAACAAAACTCTTGAAAGTGAATACCTACAAGAAGCAAAAGATCAAGGATTGAGTTAGCATCAATAGACCACCATTCTTTGTACAAAATTTTCAATAGAAAATCAAAATACAATGGTCCTTGTGTGCTTGATGATCCACGGTAAGGAGAGGGAGAGAGTGTAGAATTTTGAGCTTATTTGCATGTAATAGTGATAGTGGAAGTGAGATAATGGAAGTATTA